>JBBPLX010000553.1:0-19476 GCA_038090015.1 Leccinellum albellum
CGTCATTCTTCTCCTTGAACTATAAAATCGCTTTGAACAAGGTTACTATGTAAGGAGTGCACAGGAACTTGCCTCCTTCTCGGCGTCTTCAAAGAGCTTGCGGACGTTCTCTTCGGAAGCGCCAACGTACTTGTTCAGAATTTCGGGCCCATTCACGACCTTGGGCTCTCGAGCATTCAACATCTTCCCAATCTGGCGAGCAATCAAGGTTTTACCCGTTCCGGGAGGTCCGTGTAGCAGAATACCTTCGAGGGACCCAATTATAAGATGATCAGATGCGTGCAATGAGGTAACAAACCTTTCACGTGTTGAATCCCGAGCTTCTCAACGAGGGCTGGAGGGAACACGCGCGAGGCAAAGGCACGACGGAAGATGTCGCTGAACTCCTTATCGAGACCTCCAATGCCCATATCCGCAAATTTGAAGTTTGGCGCTATGATAGCGTTCGTAGCAGCTCTGGTAAACGAATGAGATCCGATGCATGCGTATAACGTCAACGACCGACCTCTTCGCACTGGCCTTGATCCTCATCAGACTACCACCCTCTTTCATGATGGTGATATCCGTCTTCGGCATCATGATACCCATTTCCATACGTCTTGAATTGTTCGCGTGTCTACCCGTCTGCTCTCCGGGGAGCTCCAGTATACCCAGTGAGGCGATGGTGAGTCTCAATTTATCACCCTTGTAATCTACCGTGAGGTTCCCCCCGGGCGCGAACACGAGGCCGCTATATGCCTTGAGAAACTTCGAAATAAGCTCGTCCTGGTCGTATGGCACGGGATTCTCGTAGTTCTTCTTCCAGAAGCTTGCAACCAAGTCGATCGACTGCAAAAATGGCGGGGCATCGGGATGTGGCGGGGCGGGGAGTAGCTCGACGGTGACTTGATCGCCGCTGAGAGAGAGCTCCATCCATTGTCTGAGCGACATGGAAGCCCCTATCGTACCTGGTGCTATTTGTCCGGACGTGTCGTGGCTGGCGTGGGTAGGGTGAGCGGTGAATGCAAGAGGGGCATGGAAGCGTACCATATCGTGACGGGGTACTTGTCTTTAACAATGACGTGCACGCCGTCTTGAAAGTCTGACGGATGGACGACAAGACAGTTCTTGAGGGCGAGCGTCTCGTTCGGCGTGCCAACGACTGCGTAACTGGGATGATGGCTCTTCAATCGACAGCGTACTACAAGATTGCGGGTGCGTACTTTATGTTTTGACGCGATGGTGGTGGTCTACGATCGAGAGATCGTTTCTCGAACAACGAATGAGACGGGTCGTTGTAGTGCCCTGCTGTAGGAGGTTGCACGCGAACATTTGGTCTGAGTCCGTCCGGTATGCGGTGGTACGAATTCGTTTGGGGGTTTGGTGCTGGTGATGCTCTACCGAAAAATGAGGACATGATGTTGGTCGTCGCCGTTGCAGTCGTGCTCGTCGTCGTCGTCGTCCGCAACGTCTACGGATGTTTATGGTAGATTATGTCATCAAGCCCTACTAATAACCGTCGGGTCTTGCCCCCAGACCTCGTCCGTTCCGAAAGGAGCTGCACTTCTAGCGTCGTCGCAAACGAGCACGACAATGATGATTAGATCGATATCAGCGCTCATCGCAAAGAATTTGGATGACTTTCCCGTCGACCGTCGCTCATGTCAGCTTCTTGGTCCAACAGCGCTGGTGGGTCAAACCACCAGGTCGTTGTTCAGCTCACGCTATTTTTTAGATGGTTCAAGCTCTCATGGGTCTGCTCGTCGTTCTCTCGCTCGTTTACAAGAGACATCGCGAAACACAAAAACGCCTATGGAAGATATGGTGAATATCCCCAGCCGCTCAGCTTTGCATCGACTGAACGCACGCATCCAAACAGGCTCTTCGACGTTTCGAAACAAATTTTTGGTCAACTGTTCGTTCATGGAGTGAACGTCCTTATATCCGACTTTGGATCCTACCATTCAGCCGGAAACGCGTGCACGTATTATTTCCTTAATGTACTTCTCGATACAACGCTTGGTGAGTATCCGAGTTTTCAGATATGATTTTAGTTCTGACGCAATCGGACTCGAGGCGTCGGACTGCTTTACCTCGCGCTCCAAGGTTCGACTTGGCTTTTCTCAAAGAGGCTTGGCTTCAAAGGGTTGAAAACGGGCCAATACGGCAACCCCCCTTCAATCACCTACTGGATCCGACAGACTGCCGTCTATGTCTTCTCCATCTCCATCATGAAATTTATCCTCGTCGCATTGTACATCGTTTGGCCAGGGTTATCTAGTATAGGTGACTGGCTCCTCAGCTGGATAGGCAACGGGGAAAAGACCCAAGTGATATTGTATGTAACCATTTACTAACTCATCGCCCCATGCTTCACGTAATGGTTTTTAGCGTCATGGGCGTCTTTCCCATGTTTATGAACGTCGCGCAGTTTTGGTTGATCGATTCCATCGTGAAAGCATCCACCAATTCAACTGCCGTTCGTCCAGCCTCACCTCGGGATTCAGACTCTCATGATCGAGAGCCATTATTTAGTTCTCCAGATGACGACGACGACATCTCACCACCAGACATCGAGTGCGGTCCTTCATCTGCCAGCTCAAAGGCGACGTCAGAGGGAGACAGCAACAGGACACTTGTGAGTGCAGGGGACAACATGTCCAAGTACTCGGCACCTGGATCGCCTTTACCAATCACTGGGACCCTCGCAAGAGCTCCGGTGGCGATTACGCATAACTACCCACCCGACAACACCGATGTGGCATCATCACAAGGCAGTACCAGAACACGTCACAAGTATAAACGCTCACCGTCATCGATGTTCGATCTTCCGATAGCATACTCTCTGCCATCCTTTAACTCGACGCCAAATCCCGCACGTCAGGCACTGCTCTCAAGACCGCACCTTGGAGATGCTGCAGAGTTTGACGCACAGGAAAAGAACGGCTTGAGAGAACGAGTTGGCGGCGAGAGATCGTGGTTTGAGTCGAACCAGACACAGATCGGTGCGAGGTAACGCTGAATACTTGGCGATCGCCATCAGCATCTCATATCCGGCTTGTACGCATGTACTATATATCATACCATCATCCCGTTCATAGTTTGCTACCCGAAGACGTATTTTATATCAATTGCGCGATTTTTTATGTCCCGGAGCGTGTCGTACACGCGGCGTGTGTGACAGACTCACAGGCCTTTAAAGCTTTCTATCACCACTGCGCTCCCCCCATCCCACTTTGTTTCCAAGAACCGTGCTGTGGATGCAATCATAATGGTCGGGAACGCGCTTTCCAACAACGTAGCTACCGATACCGATGCGGCGGCGAAACCGTCAAGTTCTTCTCAAAGTGGCGCCACGTTCTCACTCGAAAACATCCTCGGCGACAACCACGACTCGCTCGAGCACCCAGGACTCAGACAGCAAGAACTAGACGCACCCACATCGACCGCAGCGGAGGGCTGGGACGAGGAACATGCCAATCGACCGACGGCGGAAGGCTTCTGTGTCGAATGCGAGGGTGAGTTTTTCAATGAGCGCCCTGCTCTGAATCGTTTCTGATGAGCATTCGCCCTCAATCAGACCAGCCTGCGCAGCTGTCGTGCAAAGAATGCGGAGACGACTACTGCGAAGTGTGCTTTGCCGCCCAGCACCGAAAGGGAAGTCGGAAGAAGCATGTTGTCGTGTCTATCTCGGGGTCGCCATCGACCAAGCACATGGAGAACGGTAGCGCGACTGGTACCGAAGGCAAAACGGACGAGGTAGCATACTACTAGCCGTCGAGTGCGCTCCTTCTTTCTCACTGCATTCTCTCGTTCTAGGCGGACAAGGACGTCCAGATGGAAGACGATTCGGACGCAGAACTCGACCAGATCGCTGCCGCAAGGCCAACCACCGGACCGTCCACGGAACTGCTGGGCGTCCAGCCAGCCATCGGTTCCACCGTCGGCGAATGGTTCGTCGAGCGCGCCAAGTATATCCCGCTCCGCCTCACGCTCGTCGAGCGTAAATACCTCCGCCTCCTCGACGCCGCCCTTCAAGTCTCGGAATATACCGACAAGATTGATACCCTCGGATTCGGTATGTCCAAGGCAAAACGGATCGTCCACCAGATCCGCGAGTTGTGTGCGATCTTGTCTGGGCTCGTCTTGTCTGCGGACTACAAGCTCGGGCAGGAGCTCTTCACGGATCGTGATTTCAAGCGGAACGCAAACTTTTATCAGCAGATATTCGAGCTCGGGCGACGGCACAAGATCATGAATCCCGACAAGATGCGTACGACGTACGGCAAGTTGATCTATCTCTTACAGGTGAGCCTGTGTTTCCTTTATCAAATCATTGATGTAGAAGTTGTGGTTCAGGACAGTCAGTCGCCAGAGGTGAAGGACATGCTCAGCTTTTCTTGTGTGAAATCCACCCGAACGGTGTACACCGTGCTGGAGCAACACGACGCCCTGGAGCTTCTCCGTGATGACCTCATATCTGTCGCAACCAAGGAAATATATGCCGATGGTCGGTCGAGACGCGACGTTCAAAAAGACATTAAGAGTAAGGAGCGCGCGATAGAGACGCTCGCTGCTCGATACCAGCGCGGGGGTCTGAACGCGGAAGAGGTCCGCCAATGTCTGTATAGCATTGGAGATAACCATGCCTTTTTGCGCACCAACCGTGATCCTTGCGAACGTATGATTCATTACCTCAAAACGCACTTTCACGCTACACAAGCAAAAGACGCCAAATATAGCTTGGCAATTCGGAGTGGCAGGGGTGGTGCGAGGCTTAGTCACGACCACGCGAAGCAATACGCCTACGTGTTGCAGAGCCTGACGCTCTGGCGCGAGATCTTGCATGGTACATCTCCATCGGATCTTGTCGTGACCTCGGGCTGACGTTGTCCACACAGACATGTTTCGGTTGTGGTCGCTCACGGAGCAGGATCTACTATCCGAGAATGTTCCTTATCGTCTCCGCGACACGGGCCAGGGCCTGAACAGAGTTCAAGCCGCTCCAAAAACGTTGCGCATGATGCACACGATCCTTCATCGGGCTCAGCAAAGCGTCGGATCCTGGGTCGGCTCGTCTGCTATCCATATGGGTGATCACAACGTCCCTAATGCTCTCATGTTCATCGGTAAACCGCTCTTGCTCTCTTCTCGAGCACGTTCCTCATCTATTCCATCGACAGACAAATATTCCCAGATCTACCGTATCCTCCTCCCTGTCTGCAATACCCTCTCTCAAATACCCAGTCTCTCAGACAATCCCGCGCTTTGCTCATACGTCGACGACGAGTTCGGTTCGGTGGAAAACTGTATACGAGAGATTCTCTGCGATTTCTTCCGGCACGGATTCGACGGTTCGGGAGCGGACAACTTTTTCGACGCAGGGAGTTGTATCGACGGACGGTTAACGAGTGCGTGGAATTGGTGTGCGCGATTGGAGAAGAAGCGGTATTTCCCCGTGTTCTTGTTGACCGGTTCGTTTTTGGTCTCGTCAGCGTCGTGGGATCTCATCACGACCGTTTCTGTTAGGATTCATCGGGTTCGACGGGGAGTGGTGAGGCTCGAGCCTGGTGACGGTTGCTTTTTCTGTTTTTATCTGTTGTGCATACATGGGTCGTTCTTCCAGCGCCGAGATTATTTGCATATTTTGTTTCGGGATAGGTCATTGACTCGCATCGCCAGGTAAACCGTTGTTGGTGAGTGGTCTCTCGCAAGGGTCACCGGCAACGTATGTGCTATTTTCACCCAAACTTGTGTTGACTGGGGGCGCACCAGGGCGCACCTACCGTTGAGTAACGGTATTGTGAGGAAGAATGCGCCGTTGGCAGGGAACGGTGTCATACCACCGAGTTGAGGCTGTGTTGGCGCTAGCTCGATCCGAACTCAGGTGCCAAGTTGTCGTACTCATCGTTTCAAACGGGTTTGATCAGGTACATACTAGTATGCATCGCGTTTTGGCGTGCCAAGGGCCTTTTCCCTGGATGTCACTGGGCAGCACTACGGATGAATCCCGCATGAGGTCGACTGCACACTGTGTTAGATTGTGTTTAATGATGCGCTCCGTCGTTCAAGGGCGCTGAGAACATGATCAGTTGCAAACCTGAGTCGGGTGACCTTGCGCGAAGTCTACGGCGCTTATAGGGCGGGTGCGCATTGTCACGGACCGATTTCGTCTCAACGGACACATCATGCTGTACAACTTGAACCTGTCCGCGCCGCGCCGGCAAAAACGAAGGCTGTACAGCTCGTCTTACTTGACCGAAACTTTGGGTTGTTTCACTTGGCCGTCCGGGGAGACCTGATGCGGCGGGGTATAAAAGACGAGCGGACAGACAGGCTGAATCATTCCTTAGTACCAGTCCCAGGTCCACTCTAAGTTCCAGAACACGATGCTCGCTCGCTTCCAAGTTTCCCTCGCTATCATCGTCGCCCTGACGTCTACCTTGTTCGGAGCCGTCTCTGCCGCCGACGGCTGCACGACCGTGTGCTGCCAGGAAGCCCAGCTCGTAAGTAGTACCACTGAGCGGTCGACACACGTCACAATATTCACGTTGCGTAGGCCCCGACCGGCTGGCAAGGATCTAACTGCACGCTCGTCATGCCGCAGCCCCCAGCCTCGGCACATTACCAGAATCCAAGCTGCAACGCTACAGAATTCTGCTGTTACGTGATCGTGAGTATTAAAAAGTCCAAGTTACTAATGATTTCGACGAGATTGTGCTGACCAGCGACGTACACTTATGCAGGAGGGCGATCGGGCCGGCACGTGTACTGAACCCTATCAGAAGCAGGAATGCAGTGGGTCCCTAGGCTAAGAAGTCGTCTTGCCAACATCAAGAGGAGTCCTGTCGTGGTACTGGATGCAAGAGGTTATCCTCACTGTTATATGATGATAATTCTGGACAATACTACTGTAGTAGTTGTTTGTGATTCAAGCTGATGGGCCGGCAACTTCGAGTTCATGATCAAGCTTATGCTACTATATAGTCGTTCCTACCTCTTTTAGTGAAGTTAGTATGGTTCCAATTTTAACCAAACACAGATAAACCCCTCCAGCCTCCAACTCCGCACATATACCAGTCCGACCAAGTCGGGGAAGGCTCCTGACCCCACATTTCCTTATTTGCGTTGCTTCCGCCCTGAATCATGTCAGATACACAAAGCTTCAACGAAGTCTCAAAGCGCATCCGCACGCTGACAAGTATCCTTCAGGCCTTGAAAGTAAGGTCTGGACCTACCAGCCACCGAGAGAGTGTTCCCCGCTTCTTGCGGCACTTTGTGACCCTTCTTACGTGCGGCGATATACATAGTCCATCTGCAGCAAAGGTCGCAGCGGCGACAGGCGGGATTGAAAGTGATGGAACAGCGCGAACGCTTCTTGTCGCTCAAAATCCTCACTTGAAATCAGAGGAATCCACTTTGAGGGTTATAAAGATGCACAAGGCAGAAAAATCATTCGATAACATTGTCAAAGGGTAAGTGACAACTGATCTTCGTAGTCGCTCATATTTGCAATTTATCATGCTAGGCCCGCGGATGCGAGTTCGCTGGAAGATCATATTGCGGATATCTGGGCTGCCCTCGAGCAGTACAACAGAGAAACACTGGATGAAGAAAATGATCTGGTCGCTTTGCAATGTTTTGTGGTTATGCGTAGTTATCGCAAACTTTCAGCAAGGTTTTACGAAGACCAGCGATTATTTAACAAATGTCGACTCTTTGATGTCATCAA
Source organism: Leccinellum albellum (assembly GCA_038090015.1). Taxonomy (NCBI): domain Eukaryota; kingdom Fungi; phylum Basidiomycota; class Agaricomycetes; order Boletales; family Boletaceae; genus Leccinellum; species Leccinellum albellum. The sequence goes on from JBBPLX010000553.1 coordinate 7,712, forward strand.
GACTTGGAAACCTCTGGAAGGCGAGGACGACCAACCCAAGTTAGAACCGCGATGGGTTCCTGTCCCTGTGGCGTTGGCCAATATATTCCCTAACCTCATGCCTGAGGAACATAGACGCGACATGGATGGCCAGCTTCAGTGGATGCTGTCAGACAAAACATCACCATTGTGGGCCAGACTTCTTGTAACGATTCTCATGGGTTTGGATCGCAGTATTCAAAGCGCCAAGCAGCTTCTGAATGGTGTTGGTCACAATGCTCTGACGCCGGAACAATCCTCCGCAGTTGCTGATATCGCTATCTGGTGCAATAGTTTGTATATCTTCGTCTTCTGGAAGGAAGTTCTGCAGGACCTCCTGGAGAAAACCAGCCTCGGGAAACATTTAGGCGAATCTCTGCAGTTCAAAAATGGTTGGTAATTTTGGTCCGTCCCATCCTACCGACTGATTGTTATCGTCACCAGCTAAGAATGAAGAGAATGAGTCTAGTAAGTCGTGTACGCGTATACCTGTCTTCTTCTAAGAACTTTTTAGATATGGACCTGATGCCGGAACCCAATGAACCCACCAGCAAGACTGTTCTTCGGTATCTGAAGACAGTTGTGGCTTGGCACGCTGCATTGGAATATCTGACCGACCGGCGTGTCTTGAAGCCGATGACGACGGACTTTCTTGTTGGGCTTGTTAAAGTTCCATCGGGTAACAAATCAATGTTAACTGCCCAGGAACTCATACCAATATACCAAGAACGTGTTGATCCAGGAGATGATGACAATGTGAAACGGAGGATTCATGTCTTGGAACAACATTGTAAATCATTGACGTTTACTGGAACGGTGCACGCGGAGGCGAGTCTTATGGGGCTTCTTATGTATGAGCATTACAACCGTGATAAAAGCCGGAACAACGGGAATCCAATAGAGGGTGAGGACCTATTGGACAACTTCCTCAGTTATAAGGTATTGTTCGATTTCCGATAGATATTCATGTTTGCTTATGTATTACGTCGCATAGTTGGATACAGTCAATGAGATCGCGGTCAGCAAGAAGTGTTGTTGGTGCTGCTATAGGCTTGCGGAGCTCCTTCAAGAACAGTCATCCAATCAGTTTGGGCTTCCCGGAACTCATGGCCTGGTGTACGCATGGAACCCGCCCGCTGTGGGGATCGACGTCAAAGTGCTCACGGATCTGGAGGACGACTTGTGGAAGGAGCTTCGGAAGGCGCTCCCACAGGACAGGACTTACGTCTTTTCACGCCAGAGTTCCGCCTCAAGTACGGCCTCTCCTCGATTAACAGGAAGGGCACCCGTCGCGTCTGAAGAGCTTCTGGAACAATCAGAACTGGTTGAGTGAATTGCACCTTTCACTCTAGGTTATTTTATATCATTTTTTTTGCCTTCCCCTGTTGTTCTGCCGCCTTCTTTTTCTGGCGACGAAACCCTTTCGACGATGTACCCAGTTTTACATGTATTTTGAAACTACACATGTAATCGGACATACTAATTCCACCTTCCTTATACTAAGTAGTACTTCACGCAATGAATTCCTGCAGTACGTCTGTCCCACAAGCTGGCTAAGACTCTTCTTCAGAAACACCCAGCAGGAGCAGATTCAGACGACGATCTAACGCTCCTGAATGTCTTTCCAGCAGAACGCCATCACCTGACGAGACCATATTCTCTACCACCGACGAATGTGCCTGCAGAGCTCGCTGGTGCAGGTTTCGGATGCCGTGCGACGCCCCACACCTCGCCTAACTCCTGGAGGGTGGATACGGACGCACGTGCGGCGAGGTCCCACATCTTAGAAGCACGGCACTGTAAGGGCGTGCGAGGGCGACCGTGACCATCGTTGTCATTACATTGTTGCGCAGACGCGTCTGATGGCACGCCGTCACCTCAGGCACGATGTCTTCAATGATAACAGGACAGTGCAGGGGGCAAAGGCAGGTGGCATACAGGTGTATCTGTCGTTGCGTCATGGTCGTCATAACGGGGGCAATGCGAGGACAATGCGAAGGCGAGCCCAAGGTTCGGAGGGCGAGGTGACGATAGGGCGATCCAGGGAGGGTGAAGGCAGTGGGCCGCCACTGTGGGCGATTGTGTGCACAGGGTGGGCGAGAGCGAGGGGCGGCCGCGCTTGTAGAGTAGTAAGAACGGCCTGCGTTGAGTTTCTCCTGATAATGCATTGAACAGCCTTGAAGTTGTATCGCATGGACGAACCTCGAAAGTGGGCTCATGCAACGTATATTTTCAGTGACCCGATGATCCTAAAGTAATCAAGCTGTGCTTTCTACCTGGACTCCCTGCTCGGTCTGAGTCGCCTGTACCGCCTCAGCTACATTGCCACCCCTCTGTTGCGCTTGTGTGACGACCTCGATCAGGCTTGTGAGCCCCGCCTTCCACGCGAGCAACCGTTTCTCTAGAGCTTCCCATTGTTCCTGCTCGAACTTGCGCGCAGAGGATTTGTAAACGTGAAGATTTTGTGTTGTTTGAGCAAGTTTACCAGAGATAAGACCGGCTCGCATGACTAGGGTGCATCATTGCATCATACACGACCGTCAACATACTGCCTTAGACGGGGTCGTTCATCTTACCATCTATAGTCCATTGCTCAACCTCGGACGTGTCGATTTGCAACATCGACGCGATTGTTGAGTATGGAAGATCTCGTCCGATGTAGTCGAATGCAAGAGAAGAAAATGCCAGTAGACGGATTTTGCGTTCAAGCTGAGGTCTCTCTAGCTCTGCGTGCAGCCAGGGCATTCGTTTCAACAAAACGGACAAATCCCACGCGGAAGAACGTACGATAGGTTTCGAGAAGGGCAGAATGGGTACCCACCCACGCCTGGAACTCTGGCAACCCGTTTTTCAGGAATATCTGGATCAGGGGAAATAGTTCGTGGTCTCGAACGGCGACGATAGGATCCAGGTTGTACAATGAATCAAAGTCAAAGACAGTTGGTATACGGAGGGCAGCAGCAATGGCATCGATAGCGGCCGAGCGGCATTCTGGTGAAGAGGGTGGTAGAGTGTGTACCGACAAAATTCGATACTCGTAAGCGGAATCTCTATACAATGGAGGTGCTAAGTGCAGGGATATGATAAAGAAAATGCACATACACTTTTCCAGCTTGTGTAAGCGTGTCGATGATTGTTTTTAGGAATTGGCCCTTGTCTTCAACGGAGACTTGCCATTCATAGAGCCATCGTTCAACATCAGATTTCGTCAGCGCAAGCGCATCAAGTTCACGGTTGGCCGCTGCAGCTCGTAAAAGGGTTGTATATATCGGTAGTCGCAATGCGGAGGACCGTGGGGCAGCGTTGAATAGATTGGATAATCTAAGTCAAGATCGGTCGGGTATATGCAAGATGATCACGGGGAGGCTCACATGCGATATTTCACCGATGCGCTGTTTGCGAGTGAAGACGAGATAAGATCGAGCAGGTAGAGCACATGCTCTCTTGTTTTCGGTGAATCAACCTCCCAGAGGGTGAATAGATGTGAGTACAAGAGGTTGAAAAATCCCTCGGTCTCTGTTGCAAGCTCAGCAGGGAATGCGAGCGATCGTGACCACACATACCTTGGTCAGCTCCCTGACCTACACTCTTGATGTTTCTTAACACCAACTCAAGTGCTGCCCTGCGTCTGCCGTCATCGAGTTGCGTCTCGTCGTCGACCTTGACAATATCACGAAGTGATTGCAAAAGCGTGGTGCGCTCCTCCTCGGGTGCTCCTCGTGCAGTGTACTCGAGCAGTTCTTGTAGCTGATCCCCGAACGTTCCCTCTGCAAATACCGAAACCGAGTCTGATGGCGACATTTCTTTTTGTTTTTGCTGAAATTTCTCGATTCGAAGTAGGATGACGACAACAAATGCAAATAAGGGTTATTGAACTTCGACCTCATCACCACATCTACTTAGCAGTATTACCAGAGGAAACCTTCGTTAACCTTTTTCGCGTTTCAAGCTTTTTTTTCAATGTCTTCCTTCCGCGCATATACGAATCCATTGAGCTCTCTGGCACCGTGCCGACGTATAAGCCCGCCTCTTCGTTATCTGCACGGATAGCAACCTTGTGAGGTTATGCCACATATTGGAGCAATTCATTGGCGAGCGGCTAGTACATCACTCCCTTGTCGCATGTGTAAAGAATATCCGTGCGGTTCAGTTGAACTGCTAGATGGGAGCCGAGTATTGGGGCGCGATCGTGGCGCGCCCGAGGATCTGACACTGTATAACTGTGTTTTTCTGCTACCGCGGAACCCAGGAAGAATCTTAAGCCCAAACTTTCCGCGGTCAATTGCCCTAGGCTTTGGTGTCCCATCACCGTTGTCGATATTGGTGAGGACTGACTCTGTGATTCTGCCATCACCGAGCTGCATGTGGATAATTCCGATGAGATTGCATCCCAAGACGCCGGCTACACTCCGGGGCTGAATATCATCCTCTCAAAAGTCTCAGTCTCTCGAGGTGCTTTGTTTTCCCGTCGCCGCCTCGAGTACTCCCAGAATGGCTCGAGGTATCCTGCAGAGAATGTTAGATGCTCCTAGTGCGTGAACGAACTTTTTCTCCCTTCGCTCGTTCATGCTGCAAGTGACGCTGTTATTCTCCCGTCGGCTGGCTTGTATAGTCGCTTGATCACTTATTCCCAATCAATGAGTGGTATGAGTTCGTTCGTGCTCATATATCTCTGACAAATGTCAGCCAACTTGCTCAAAGTTCCACTTGTCCTTCATGATAAGCTCGGCCCTGCCCCTAGTCTCAGGCATATGGATGATCGTCCTCTGTTCAGTAGATGGGGAATGGACAGAGGCGTCTTGTAGGAGGGAGATATGATATGAAATGTCACTTACGGGCATTCATCTCTCTGTGCTCGATATCACGGCGCCATGAAACCTGAAATTCTGACAGCTCGTGAACAAGGTCGAAGATCCATCCATGAAGACCATGGGTCAATATAGCTCGCATCCATTAACCCCGCTAGCTAGCGCTCCAATCATCCATCTCGGGATGATCCTACACGGGAAAGGGAGTGGATGGCCGCAGCTTGAACGCATTGGCCAGACGACTACTCACCTCGAGAGCCCAACTGTCCCTTCACCTTATTAGACCCCTCCATCTTGTCGATCCCAAACATGCCAATATGCATACCATCGCAGAGCACAAGGAGGCCTCCGCGACGTGTCTTCCAGGGCTGTACGAGGTGATTCTATAGCTATGTATCGTGTGACGTCAACCTGTTTGTTGTTCTCCATTCAAGTTCAGCCTGGAATAAGGGACCTCATGGAGCTAACGTTCCAGGGGTCACGGACTATAATGCTTCGTACCCAAGAAAACGTTATTCCTCAGCACCTTCCCACAAATGTGCGCCCCGCGCGGCGGAACACAAGAAGTGCATGCCAAGGAGGCTCTTGGGAATGAAAAGCAAGCTGTCCGTGTGGGAGCCACAGGTCAGAGAGGTGAGGGAATACCGAACAATGTGATTCACTGATGTCAATAACTTATGGTTCATTGTTGCGTCGTCAGCATATGAGTCTCGGGTCAACCGGCCCGAACTACGTAGCGAAGCTTGAGCTCAGCACCCAGAGCAAATCGGATGAATGACGCCCACAAACCCCAACAGTCAACGAGACACTACCTCTGATAAGTATGATCTAGAGAGGGCCTACGCGATCGGAGATAGTTTGTATTGCTACCGTGCCGCTGGCAAGGTCACCGGTCAAGTTCGTACGGGGATTCAACTCCGATGGTATTCAAACAGTGACTACTATACATCTTGGCTCACAAATACTTGGCCGGAATGGCATGAAGGAGGTCTTGTAGTTTGCAGCTTCTCTCCCTGACGGCTCACATTTCAGAACCCCCGATGAAACTCCTGTAACCGGTCTGAATCCAACTCCGCATGGCGGCAGTGAGAACACTAGATGGGTTACACCGGAGGATTCACACGAAGACCATATGTTGACCTTCCAATTCAAGAGCGATAACATCCATCTGTATTTTTAGCCCATTTTTTCCTTGTTCCCTGTGAGGTCTACAATGTGGTGAAACCCCCGTTGCTTGTGCACCATCCGAACTAATCGCCAATGCTACGGCAGGCACATGACGCATCATCGGTCAGCCGTACGGTGGGGGAATTGGGCAGTATATAGCATCCATGTTGCTCCCCACGTCCTCCAAGCTTTGAGGTTTGCCTTCCGTCCACTCTACCGGGCCAGCAATGCGACTGTCACTCATCGCCCTTCCGTTTGTGACCACCCTCGTTGCGGCTGCTCGCTACGGGGACCTCCCGTTCAAGGTCAAGGAGAGCATATATGGCCCTCCTCGAGGCTGGCTCAAAAACGGCCCTGCACACCCTGATCATCTCATTCAGCTCAAGATCGCACTCCCCCACCCTCATTTCCCCCTCCTTGAGAAGCACCTCTGGGAAGTCAGCGATCCTAAACACGAGCGCTATGGTAATCACTTGTCCAAGGAGGAGACTGAGGCACTCATGGCACCCCTTCCTGAGTCGCTCGACGCGGTGAGCGAATGGCTGTCGTCGCACGGTATCGGGGAAGAACGTGTCTATCGTTCGTCCGCACTAGATTGGGCCACTATTCGCGTCCCTGTTTCGCTTGCAGAAGAAATGCTGGATACGGTGAGGATTGTGATATTTTTGTGTGCTAACTGAACCGAACGGACGAACGCAGAAATACGATGTCTATACGCATTCAGAATCCGGGGAGAGCATTGTCAGAACGACGAGCTACAGCCTGCCCGAGAGTCTGCACGAACATGTCGAACTGATCCAACCTACCACGATGTTCACTCGGCTCAGGCCATTCAAGAGCACGCTGCATTGGTCGAGCGAATCCTCACTTAGCCCGTCCACTCCTGCAAGTAGCTCCCTGACCGGACCAGCTGGAAATCCAATTGATGCAAGCTGTAACGGCACGGTAGGGCGGCACAATTAGAGCGCGAACATTTTTGACGATTTCGACTGATAGATCACCATCACCTGTCTGAGACAGCTCTATAATGCTGTCGGATATAACACGTCTGCCACCAACGGCAACAAAATCGCCGTTACCGCTTACCTCGAACAGTATGCGAATAACGAAGATTTGCAACAATTCTTCCAGCTGGAGAACCCCGAGGCCTACGGGTCTAATTATACATTCGTGTCCGTCAACGGTGAGGGCACATGTACGTGGAAAGCAAACAGGTTGCTGACAGGATAAATAGGTGGCTTGAACAACCAGAGCTATTCGGCTGCTGGCGTAGAAGCCAACCTGGATACTCAATTTGCTTATGGACTGACGTACCCGACTCCCGCAACCTTCTTCTCAACTGGAGGTGAACCTCCTTATATTCCAGACATGCTTACTCCGATGGATACGAATGAACCATATGCTGACGTTAGTTTCAATTCTTTCTCACTTTTGCAATTCGCCTGAGTTCTGTCATTGGATACAGTGGTTGGACTACGTAAGCTCCCAAGAATACCTTCCCCAGACGATCTCTACGAGTTACGGTGATGACGAGCAGACAGGTACATTGTTTCATTTATCATGTTGACACCTGCTGACCAAAGTAGTTCCGTACAGCTATGCTACGCGTGTCTGCGATGGTTTCGCAGCCCTTGGTGCCCGTGGAATCTCTTTACTGTTCTCGTCTGGTGACGGTGGTGTTGGTGATGGCGACTCAGACCCAGCTACTCAAAAATGTTACTCCAACGATGGTACAAACAAGACGATGTTCATCCCTGAATTCCCTGCCGCTTGCCCATAGTGAGTGCACCTTAATGGGAGTGTAGTGTCCTCTAACGCGATTCGAACGCACTTAGTGTGACGTCTGTCGGGGGAACTAATTACATTCCTGAAACTGCCGTCTTCTTCTCTGGTGGAGGTTTCAGTAATTACGTGCGTTCGCTTCGGTAACTTACTTCCCGCGTATGCTCATCATTTCGTGTAATTAGTTCTCTCGGCCGACATACCAAGACACAGTCGTCCCCAAATATTTACAGAAACTTGCCCCTGGAACCTACGAAGGCCTATATAATCCGTAAGTATCTTTCGCTTCTTTTCTCAACGTATGCTAACATGTAACGCTCTAGCAACGGTCGTGTAAGTTCTGGTCCCTCTTGATGGCGGATCAATGCTCATCCATACTTCCTCTCAGGGCATCCCCGACGTCGCTGCGCAGGCATGGAATTTCTGGATTGTTTACCAGGGTCAACAGGGCTACGTTGCCGGCACGTCCTGTGCCTCTCCCACGTTCGCCTCGTTCGTCTCCATGCTCAATGATGCACGGATCAGCGCTGGCAAGTCTTCTCTGGGCTTCTTGAACCCATGGTTGTACGCTACCGGGTACGCTGGACTGAACGACATCACGGAGGGCAACAACCCAGGATGTGGTACGGAGGGCTTCAATGCAACTACCGGTTGGGATCCTGGTGCGTCATTTAAATTTCCGAGGAATCGAGTGCCAGCCGACTAATACTTTCGTGCCGCAGTGACCGGACTCGGCACGCCCAACTTTGAGAAGCTGCTAGCGTTGGCGATGGCTGCATGATTAGCATTGATATTTTTAATGGGCGATGTTCATTAGCACGTATCTACACTATGTATAGCGGTATATATGGTTTAGAAAGCTCGACGTTCGAATTCGACGATTCACATTTCCTTCCGCTCGTCTGGGCGATGACAAGGGTATTAGTAGTAGGATGCGTGTTTTTTCTAGCTCCTGGGGACTTGTACACCTTTGATTAACTGGTCTAGTCACCAGGCGAGAGTATCATCCTGGAGGACACATCGAGACTTTGAGAGACAAGGTAATTGGGTTCCTTGCTATTTCCCATCTAGGTGAGGCATCCGTTTGGCACGTCAAGTTCAACTGGAAGCCTGCGAGGAGTGTGCAACAGTCGTAGATTCAAGCATGCAATGATGTTGTCGTCCAGAGAGAACCCGACCCGGGCCATTGAAGTCACTCTCCGTGGGAAACGACCAGTCAGTAGAAATGATAAAACAGAACGCAGGTATGTACACCATGTAGAGACGACAAAGATACTGCTCGGCAGTCGTTTCAAAAGCGGGAATATAGGTCACTAGAGGGGGAATCCATCGTTCAATATCGGAAATCCACGATTATTGCACGTCAACCGTACGGATGCTTTCTATCAATTCCTCCAACATTAAAGGTATCTCTGTCCGGATCTGGACCTGGATGAAACTGTCCGTTGCGACGCGTGTGTACTGCACGCGACTCTCGGAGGCAAGTAACAGCGCACCGAACGGCTGTCTGAGCCGCACGACGAGCCGCAATGCACGCGTCGCTAGATCGAACAGAGGATCACTGCGACAGAAATCCTCATCGATGAGAGAGCTGATCCACGGATGGACAAGAACAAGACCACCCATCCCTACCAAGTTATCCTTCGTTTCAATCCGTATGTCACCCAGAATAGGAGACGTCATGCGATAGATGGAAGGGATAGAGTCGGAATCACGCTCTGGGAAATATTCGAGGTGGTTGAGAGGGAATACGAGACCGGGAAGTCGCAATCGACCAGCAAGAAGTGACAGAGAAGGGAGATGAGATAGTTGCTTATACAATCGAGTAGCCAAGGATGGATCGGGGAGCGATGACTGCAAGCTCTTGATCATGATGTGCATCTCGGCAGCCTCAACAACACGGGGAACATGTGGGGGAATGACTTGGTCGTATACAGTGAGGTCTGAAGGGAGGTAGCTGTGGTTACTGCCTGGGACCCTGGTCCAAGCGAGAATTGTGACGTTGACCGACCGCATGAGGATGTGTTCCAAGAGTCGTCCGACTGCTTGATAACCCTCGCCGTATATGACTGGAAGCGCGACATTGAAGATACCAAACAACGAGTATGCAATATCTTCCACCTGCGTCGTTTCGCGCTTCGAAGCCAAGTACAACTTCTCGCGCGCCCTCGTTAGCCCTGGCTGAAGCGTAGCGAGGGCCTGAGTAGCAAATCTCGTCGCCTGTTCCATCTCGGAGAGGACTTGGGGTGATTCCTTGTGATTGAACATGTCCAGATCAAGATATGGCTTCCAATCTTCCGTATAGAATTGTATAACCTTTGACGCGACGTACTCTTGGTATGTCCATCCACGGGTGTTCCAGATGCTTTTCCACAGAGAGCCCTTTCTTTGCGACTTGGAGTGAACACCAAGAAGATGGACGATCGTGAGTGCTGCACGACAATACCACTGAAACATGGCAACAACGGATTCTTGATGAACTCTATTGTTGCTCTGGTCAACACAACATGTATCACTCCATGCCCAACGGAAGCGACAAGACTTCACGAGCTTGCAAAAGTTGATAAGTTTGTCCTTCGCGGGGGATGCAGGGAGTCCGTATATTGTATCCTTGACCATTTGAAATGATGGTTCAGGTGGCTGCCACCTGTGCGAGAACATCACATATTCATAGAACTTTTCCACCTCCCACTGGATGCGCGCATGGTCGAGTCGATCGCGGATAATCATGGAGGACCGCAACTCATTAAACATAGGGCATTCCTCGAAAGCTTGGGCTTGCTTTGACTTGTCACAGAGACGACCAGTGGTGGTGTCGATGAGAACACGGGGAATGTCGCGGATTGTCTGTTCGACGACCTTGCGAATCAGTGGGGTTGTATCGATATATCGATTCCGCATGTCTATTTACATCAAATCAGTCCTTGTCACATCTGCGCAACATGAAATAAATAAAATGGACCAACCCCGAATTTGTGGATCGACTGAATTTCCCATCCTGGATAGCATTGATTGGTGTGCTTCCAATGCCTCCTTGTAACGCCCCAGGCTGTGTAATACCGCGTGTCTCCTTTTAAACCCCTCATAGCTCGACGAGTCTTGTTCAGTAACCTTAATCACACTATCAATGCCGTCCACTTCATATAATATGGATCAATTCACCTTGGTGATATTCACGAGCTCGTCTTCCAACAAACCTACTCGTGCCTTGCAACATTTGACTATGATATCACCGGTGTTTGTTGGGTGAAATGAAAGTGCGTTTGAGTAGCATCCAATGGCGGTGTCATGGTTCTTCAGTTCCATTTCTGCATCACCCCCCTTTTCCAGCTTGTCGATGCAACGTCGTCGGAAATCTGCGGAAATTCTTAGCCCATTCTCAACATCGTCAATACAACTACTCACCTAGTTTCCACTGTGATTGTTCATCCGCGAAGTTCATTTCCTGCGATCGCTCCACCTTGGTGTTATGGAAACACTCGACTGCCTCTGTAACACGATTTTCACCTTCGAGAACATCACAGATCGCCCGGTAAACATGAAACTTTGTAAGCTTGAACTGAACAGGGCCAATATCATCAAGTTGTCCTAAAAGATCACATGAAGTATACCTTATCCGCGGCACACAATGCCCTGTTTGCTGAGGAATGAATGAGTGCGGCTCTCGCCCATCCCGTCAGCACGCCGTCCGGAGGAAAGGCAGTGAGCGACAATATAGCAGAGTAGGCCGAGAGCGCCGCATTGTGTTCCTTGGCTCTCATCCCGGTTGTCTGAAGCTCTGAAACACAACGGTCCGTGAATTCTGAGCAAGTGTTTGAATATATTGTCGTACGACGTGATGGAGAAACTCACCTGTAAGCCAGTCGACGATCAATTTATTGTGCTTCAAATCCTCAGTCATCTCGTTCGCAATCTCGAGAAGAGACTGTGCGGCATCATATATGCGACCGTGGACATATGTAGTTTCACACCCATACATTTTGCTGTATA
>JBBPLX010000554.1:0-19460 GCA_038090015.1 Leccinellum albellum
TAGTGCTGGACCCTTCTTTCCACTATTTTTAGATCCTGCCGAATGTTCGAGGAGCCCTAAGCACAATCCAGATGTAAGATCGTGCATCCCGGGTGCTGAGATGGCGATCGACAGTGTTTGCTGCGACACCCTTGCCAGTGTGAAGCTAACGAGTCGAACGTCGAAAGGCACAAAAGGGCTTTCTTCGGCCGATGTGAACAATTCGCAAAACCACCACTGGGAACCTCATGACCGATCTTGCTGCTGTGTTTATGTTACAGAATCTGTCCTGGAGTTCGTCCGCGAACGGTACGCACACGGGCAGATGCAAAGGGCGTGTATATAAGCACGTGTGGAATTCCAGGCTTGTCGAAAATAAAATACACCTTCAGTCATCAAACTGTAACTCACTCATTCAACAACATGCTCACTCTCGCCACAACCTCCTTCGGAGATGGGGGTCCAACTGAACTATTTCTGGAAAGGCATTCGAGTTATCCTAACCCTGTGCGGGTCTGATCAACGAGTGTATTATACTGTGAACCTCAATAAAACATAGTACTACTTTCGAAACAGGGAGGAATAATCAAAGTCTAACATCATACACTAGGACAACACTCTCAGCCTTTGCGTTGACTAGCCGGTCGAAGCCTCAGGCGCCCTCATCGATCATCGATGCATTACCGAAGACGAGATAAAAGTCCAGCAGGCTGGAGTACACGGCGATCGTGACTGGTGGACCAGTTCTTGCAAATTACTATGTGCAGCAAATGCGTGACCGTAACAGATGAGGTGAGTCAGACCCGTCCCGCGTTGATGCGATGATGTCGTACTACATGATTGTTGAGAAATATATTTCATCCCCCAACGACAGGGCTGTGCTTGTGGTCTGTATATGCGAACGTTTCTTTCCCCCCGTCTACTGTACCCCTATTATCAGATGTGATGCCTTATCATCGATCCGTCCCATTCAGAGTCTCCTTACCTCAAATTGCACCGAGATTAAATTGAATTTGTTGATGAAACCCTGAACCCATCCGTAAGTGCGATTTGGGAGGTGCAATGATGTAGCGGTGACAGGTCGGCGTGATCAGCAGGAGTCTTCAAGCTGAGCGCTGATCGATGATCCCCCATCATGGAGAGTTCCAAGAAGGAAGTTGGGCGCAAGAAGACGAACCTCGGACATCCCATTGTTTCGCGGTCCGTTATCGTGCTCTTCATCGTTTCTGGATGACACGGGCTTGGACATCTCACCTTGCCAACTGAGTAATGGCCATTTCCACACAACTCATGTTTTGCTCGTGGCTTTGCTGAACTGCCTCTGTGCTCACTAGAATATAACCAGTTATTCTCTTCTTCGCCCATCGAATTCGCTAATACGGCAGCAACTTGCCGTGTCTGACTGGGAGGTGGGCGGAAGCAGTCCGAAGTGTATGAGCCGATAGTGTCCGATCTGGTCCAAGAGGTTGGTCCGGTGGCTGCTGCTTCCAAATGTGATACATGATTTGCTGGGTGGTCAACCGGTCACGATCTAGTATGATACCACACACGTTCCAGGTTCAGACGACGACGACGAGGCTTTCCAAGACTAGTACTATAGGTACCATTCGGGATAGAGTAATTACAAACAGAATTAACTACATCTTCAGAGCTGCATACGTCACTAAGAATGCGCAAAACAACACGTTCTAGAGCGCCGTTCTTTACTTGTATGTAAGAGAGAGCATTAGGGTGCGAGTGCCCACAATACAATATCCTCGAAACCTATAAAACCAGTCGTCTGGAAGTTATGGGCACCGCATACTGCTGCTGCTGATAACGATGCACTCGAGCATTGCCGAGGCTATCCAGGTAGCAGGGCTTGTCCGGGTGGTGGTCCGGGGTTTTATCCACAGCCATTTGGAAGCACTCGATGGCTTCATCAATATCAGCCAGAGCTTGAGTGGTGTCGCGGCATAGCTGAGAGCGTCTCTCCAACGCAAGACCGAGATTGTTGAACCTGATAGCCTTGTCGAAGTAGGCAACCGAAGGCTCCCGTGCCGTCCTACGCAACTCGGAGATCAATTGGTCGAGCTTGGCCAAGTCATTGAAGTCGGCGAGTCTGCCGCATTTGTGACTCTGCAGGACTAGTTCCGCAGCATTGTGTTCATAGGTGCCACGGTTGGGACGGAGCTCCATGACTTCTCTAAGGCGTTCGTGTAGCTCGTCTGAGGTGGATACCTCCTGTCCCTGTGTGCTATAGTACAAAAGAGCTTGGGATAGACATAGCAGCGTCATAGGCCGATCGAGATGATCAATGGCACTACGCAATTCAAGTGACCGCCGGAAATTAGACGTGGATTTGTCGCGATTGTCATAAATGCCATGAAATTGATCAGTAAGGAATTGAACTTTAGCTAGGTTGGACAGGGCAGCGGCCCGATACGAAGCTTCCAAACGGTGGTCCTGTTCAGCTTTTTCAAAATGTTGAACGGAAGATTTGAGGTCTTCTTCGGTGTGGCGTCTATAATATTCAAGGAGATGATGCTGCCCCTTGTCCGTCTCGTTTAAAACATCTAGAGGCACTGAACACTCCCACTGTCCTCGTGAAGCAAAGGCTCTTTAGAAGACAAAATGGTAACTAACAATATTTCACTTACGCCATCGTCGACAAGATCAGATATCCAATAGTCACCGTGCCATTGTTGCACGGAAACTAGGAGTGATAGGGAAGGTGATGTGGGGTTCTTTATCTCCGATGATGTGAACACTAGGTGGGCACTCGATTACCTACAGAATAAATACGGAAGATCCGACACTTACAGGGAGTCCGGTCGAGTAAATCACATACGCATATCTCCAATACACCCAGGGGCTCCCCTCTTCCCAACATAGGGGAGTACTCGAATGATGCATAAATGACCAGCCGGACTTGGGCGGATGGATCAGATGGCCTGGAGACTCATTAAATCAATAATTCTAGTAAGACAACTCGATGGTGCCGCACAGGTAGATACGGTCGTCCCATTGGATAACGTGATCGTAGACCCGTGCAGGTTCATTTTTGGTCCTGGTGGACTTGCCACCAACGACATCAACGCGAACAAAGAATCCAACAGGGATACATCCAAGGTCGATAGTGACATTTTCAACACGTATGTCTGTGGGATGGCGGTTACTTTTCTGAAAGAATGACAACAATGCACATACGTGTAATAACGATCTGTGAATCCCCGGTCGCAGAAGGAGGTGGCGGAATTGGGGTTTCCAACTCAGAACCTGCATCGTCGGTGTTCGCACTAGCAATGTAGTCTAGTTAGCACGTCAAGCGTCAGTGAGAGAGAACCTACTATCGGCTCCGCAGGTAAACAACTAAAAAGGAGCTTAACAGTAGTTACCGAAATAGCAACTGTATACTTACCACCGTCTTTATCAGGTTCGCATATATATGAGCTATCCACATGCTTGAGGAGGTCCATTTTCTCTATTACCTTCGACTCCGACTAGGCGTATGATCAATATGCAAATACCGAAGACACGGGTGCCACATGCCTTCTCTAACATTTCGATCCAAACGTCATCATGAGAGATGACTGCGTTGGTTCCGGAATTCTAGCAAAAGGATCAATGTCATATGGCGTCCTCAGTCTGTAGGGCAAACCTTTTGTAATAGATGGTCGTTGATGAGGTCCAGATAGTGGGGGGGCTATATGATAAATTAGTCTATACGAACGGCGAGTCGGATAATCGTACGGACCTGGGATAACATTGGACACCGCTCTATTCCTAGGTTACATTAGCTCCCCTGAACACCCTGCGAAACGACGAAATGCCTCACTGGCAATGCGTGGTAACCATTCAAATGATGTACCGAACAATTGGTACACCAGATACGCAAGTAACCATCGAACGTATGTCATTAGATCGCTTTTCCATCCTTCCACCTGCTCTACATCGGTAGTTCCGGTCGCCTCTCTGACCGTCATCTTGAAACCTTTGATAAGGACGGTTTGGTTCTCATACATGTTATCCTTGACACAAGATTTGTAGTCCACAGTAAACTGGGGCTTCCATTCGTATGCTAGACGAGGAGGGAGGTTATGATCGGTCCCGACCACTTCCTTCGCCGATTCCGTTACACTGATGAATTTTCCACTCTGACCTTCATCGAAGGTTCCCAAAGTCCATGACTTCGTTTTATACAACCCAGTAATCAGGTAGAGCGAGTTATTGAAGTCCTTGAGGGTGTCCGAGTTCTTGCGAACGGTGTCGCACCAATGGAGTGCATGCTTGATGGCAAGATTCTGAAACTCATCTAATTTATGTCGATTCCGGAGCTCATGGAATGTTGCACCCGATGGGAGGATGAGTATGGCGCCTGCATCAGATTTTGCAGTGAATTTGTAAACGCCACTGCGATGATACGAAATTAGAATCTGACTGTTTGACCGACTCGTACAAATACTTCAGCATACGTACCTATTGTCACTAATATCCTGCAGGACACCAGTGAAGATCTCTCTTTTGGGAATTGGTGTAGTCTTCGTTAGGTCCTCTTTCAGCGGGATAGGCTGGAACTGAGGACCCCTAGGATTGTCACGTGGGTCGCAACATATGTTGCAGACGACCACGAATTGACCGTACTCGTCAACATACCCAACATCCCCAATCTCAAGGCCTTTCTCGTCATCCTCACTACTTGGACTGGGGGAGCACAGAGGGTACCCGAGATTCTGCCGCAGGTGAGTCGCATACACGCCTTGCTGAGTGACAGTATTCATTTGGAGTGTCGTTAATAGAGTGAGTTGAACACGGGATATATCAAAGTGGGGAGAGCAGAAGTTCAAATCGTCTTGCAAGCACCCATGTGGCTCCAGGCTGGCATATGTGTATGTAAGCGAGGTTCACGGCAGCTCTTTGTATCGGTTTCTTGCTGTGCAACACTTAGTCCCCCGTTCCCTTCGCTCTACAGGCTGAGACAACTAATCCACATGATCTTGACAGTACAAGCCTATTGAGAGGTTCTGAAAACATAAATTTTCTCTTCAATGCCATTCAACTGTCAAGTCACACAGTGACACCTAGCGGTACTATGCAGTCGGACAATCTGGTGCGAGGTCTTCGGGCAAGCGACACAAGGGAGAGGCACCGTTTTCTCTCTTACCTTGCACTACTCAACTCATGCCTCCATTTTCCATATTAGCTCCTCACAGCTCACGCCATACCTGGCAACTCGGACTCGCGTCCCGAGCCAGAGGGCTTCACGTTCCCGCCCCCATCCTCTCGGCCCACTGCCTCCCTCAGGCTCTCATTCAAGTGCATAGAGTGATGTCCAAGGATAGGAAGAAAACTTATGGATGTTAAGGAAAGATATTGCTAGTAAGTCCCGGTTGCGCGGCTCGAATATCCACTTTTCACCAATCCTCGGCTCCCTTTTCATGCAGCATGTTGCATGTCCTGCGCTCCCCCGCCGAGCTGGAAAGCGCTATGGATTTTCACCCATTCCTGGGTCTTTTCCTGACAGTTTCTATTGTACTCTACCCTCTAGGATCACCAATCTAACCTTTGTCCACAACGATTGAAATGCACAAAACGTATGTTTTCACCCGCTACCATTTTCCAATCCTCGGGGTGTATGTATGTTATTACACCGAACGGCTGGTTCAAACACATGATTCTAATCGCCATCATGATCCATTGTTGGTGCCGCTGCCAGTATGTGCCTACTAGTATATTGGTGTGTTACTTTTTCGTAAGGTACGCCTGCAATGACAGCGACCCAGGGACCAGGGCAAAGCTTTGATCGATGAGAGATGCTGACCGTCAAATGTTGATTCCAAGTCGTGCCTCGAAACTCTGTGATCGTGGTGAGCCAGCTGCCAACGAGGCTAAAGATATGTACAGGGCGATAATATTCGGATGCACGCTGGTCAAACTTAGTCTGGACTTGTTATCGATTGATCGAGAGAATTGCTTACAATCTGCCAGGGTGTACCATGCCCCTGGAGAGTCAGTCCTTCGATCAAGATTTCCCGTCCTGGACCATTCAAATCGTCCCCAGATCCACTGAGTCCAGGATCCTAACTACATAGTACATAATGTCACGGTACTAGTAGCCACCGATCGATCGGCGATTGAATATGTGCCCGACAGACAGTTCTATTATTTTATTGCGACTTTCAACGGATTAACTTTTGCGCCAGGGCAACTTGACTCGGAGTTACACACCTCTAAACCGTCGTCACCCCGGGCCAGAACGCAACAGTGCCAGCTCACTTGAGACAGTTTTTTTTTGTCTACCGACTTATCGCTGATATCATCTCACTACGACTCTGAACTGCCAGAATGATGACCCTTGAGCAACAAAAAGCTGGAGTACGTCTGATCGATGCTTGATGAAAGACCTTCATTCGAGTCTTCCACCTCTTGTAGGACCAGCCTGAGACCAACAAACTTGAGCAGGGAAAAGTAGAGGTTAACCAGCGTGGATTGATCCGTAAAATCCTGTCTCGCTACTCATACGAGTTCGCTGGTAAGCATCGTCGTTGTTCGGTTCGTTGAAAATATTTCACCACCCTTCTGGTCAAAATATTTCATCTGGTTAGTGTTCCGAGAACTCCTTCAGAATTCTGATGATGCAAGATCTGACAACGTCATCATCCGTTTCGAGAACGATAAGACGCCATCTGGTGTGAGAGGACGTGCATGCTCATGACACGTTCATCCACCTGACCTTTTTCTCAAGATTAGCGCAACATGCATCATTGAGAACTCTGGCGATCCCTTCGCAGAACAAGACTGGGACAGGCTCAAGGTAATCGGTACGTCATCTAGTCCTCGACGTATAGACTTTCATTCAACCTGATCTATCCAGCTGATGGTAATCCTGATTCGGGGAAGGTTGGGGCATTTGGTGTTGGTATGTCGAATACGCACAGCATATAGTGGTTGAATAACATGTTATTCCAGGATTCTACACTATATTTTCTGTGACTGACCATCCTGTTGTATTGTCTGGTGGTATGTCCTGTTTATCCTTCGGTATGCATTTGACACTGATGGATTCCAGGGCGCAAGATGGAATTTTATTGGGAGGGTAAGGCGGGACCGGTGAGGTATCACTGACTCCAATCAACCATGTGCTCAATCCCAAGCTAGTTGTGCTACTGCTTAAGCGAACACCGGACACCCGAAAAGGGCACAATAATCCGGATGTTGCTGAAGAATGCTGAAATTCCAGAGATAGATGATTTGTTTCGATTTCTTGCGACGTCGATCACTTTCATGACGCACGTGAAGAATATCGAGGTTTTTCTAAATAAAGTTACCATTGGCCGCTTCAGCAAGTCTAAAGAGAATCTTGAAGACCTTAAATCTCCTATTGAAATGGAGCCAGTTAGCCCTTCAGACATGAGGTTTCTGGAACCGCTTAAACTTCAACGTCGTCGTGAGTATTGTTCTGATCTGGTTGTTAGATACTTTTTTCTGACTGTGGTATTGGTCCAGAATTCACCATCGAATACTTTCCAGACCCTGAGGAGCAGCCAAGCATGTCCTCCAAACTAGGTCTAGGTATATTCAGCGTCAAGGCTAGGGTTGAGATGCATCCTAGACTCCAGGAAGAACTATTTCAGTGTACATCTAAGGATCGAGCACCTCAGGTCAAGTATAGCCTGATATACGTGGGTCCTTTCATTCCTATTTGATGTTAGCGTCTATTAATAAACTATGTTTAGACTGGAAAGGAGGAATATGATAAAAGCTCTGCAGATACGGAACACAGCATGGTATTTCAAGGACTTCGTGCCGATTTGAATGAGTATGGGATCCCTGTACGAAATGTAGACCCTTTGACTGATCCCAAGTTAGGGCATTGCATTCGAAGATCTTCATTGTTGGTAGATCATCCTCCCTGTTCACTGGTTTTGCTAACTCACTTTTCCAGGGTCATTCTACTCGTCAAACAACAGGTATTGGCGGCCACATGGAATCACAATTTATTCCTACTGTTGAACGTGAATCGATAGATCTAGTGTAAGTTTTCTTTGTCTGAACACCACAATTAATAAAGGTACTCATGTAAGACCCTAGTGACAAGAACGTTGCTAGTACGTACCTTGGCTCTTTCCTACCCTATAAATGCTAAGCTTCCATAACTTGCTTAGTCTGGAATAACTCATTATTGTACCTGGGAAGCTTCTTATCCCGTGTCATCTATGAGTTGGAGCTCTCCGATATTCAAACTACATGGATTAGGCTTGACGAGTCGGAAGCCTCTGAAGCCCCCGATTTCGAGCCGCTGCGCGAGCGTTTCATCCATGTTCTAAGATTTTTTACCTTTCGCACATCCACTCCCTCATCAAAGATCGCAGAGAAGCTATGCGCATCATTTGATACATGCTCCACATCCCCACTGAGGCTTCTCTCTTCCGTTGGCGTACGGCAGGTCTCAGACGTCAGACTATATGATAATCTCTGCGAGAAGTTCTTGAAGGACGTGCCGATGCTTTCATCAGACTCTAATAATTTAGCAGTGGATTTCGTCAAGGCACAGCAGCAGGAAATACAACCCATAAAGCCTTCGGATGTCATGCATGATATACAAAAACATGCTCTCGATCATTCAAACGGAGAGCTCGTTGCTTGCCTCCAGTGGGTGCTCGGCTCGGGATGTACCACGGGAGTAGTAAACGATCTGTTAGAAGTGGCTCGTTTCCGGGACGCAAACAAAATTGAAGTCCCACTTTCATCCATACAACACTTTATTAATCCCAAAAGAGACGGGCTTTATATTCCATTGGATGGACCACTCCCCCGTTCGGTCTTACCTTGTCAAATCACTCAATCAATTCGTCCTGCGGAGCTCGAGAGGTTCGGATGGAGAGAGTTCACTGTCGTTGATTGGCTACTTCACGTCACTTCTCAGGCTGTTAGGATGGATGACGAAGGAAAACATGACTTTACCAAATCCCCCGATTGGGCTGAACATGTCTTACACTGCGTTTCTTCTGCGTGGTCCTCCGGGGGCGATATAGTACACAAACTGGCCATGGATATATTCAAAACTGAGAAGTGCATTCCGACGACGCATGGCCTACGTATTCCAGAGCAATCATATCTTCCCAACTCGAACATCACCAGATTCAACGACCTTGACTTCCCGACGGTTCAGCTCTCTTCGGGCCTTGAAATCAGTGAGGAGATGGTAGAACTTCTTATCGCCCTAGGAGTCGAAAGACACCCACCTATCGAGCTCGTTTTGAAACAGTAAAACCATTGCATTTCTTTCGTGATGTATCCACTAAACCCACATTTTCAGCCTGGAGAAGTGGGAAACACCCGCATTAATCGACTATCTTGTCCGCGTATTCGCTAACCTCAGTGATTCGGACATTGAGAAGCTGAAGTCATCTCCGATTTTTCCCCAGAAGGGTCATAGTGAGGATGATAGCGTGATGAGCTTTCGGCGAGCCAATGAACTCTACCCACCAAAAGATATCTTTCAGAAACTCGGGTTGCCTCTCATAGACTGGGGCGAGAGTTCGGAATGGCAGGATGAGTCCTGTAAAGGTATGTCCTTCGTATTAGGCCTGAAACGTGACTGGAGCTTCGTTTAGAGGTCGAACTGCTTTATTGTCTTGACTTAAATCGCTTCCCATCACTGGAGAAGATCATTGAGCTGTCACAGAACGCCAAAGTCGGAGAAGTTGCCTTTGAATACTTGTGCAACAACCTCCGAAAAAAATACTCGGATCGTACCTTTGAGGACTTTCAAGATACTGCCTTTGTGCCCATGGAGAGTAGGGATGGTGTTGACCGGGGAAAGCTAGGAGACGTACGTGGAGTTGATCACCTCTCGGCGAATTTCATCCTGAACGGGGCTTCGTTTCAGGTATTCCTCAACAAACAATGGAGGGAATTTGGATTTCCTGTCGTCCTGCCCAGATACGAAGATAGTGTGGTCGAAGGCCTAGGAATACGGCGTCATCCATCCCCTTCTTCGATTCTTCGACAGTTGGAACGGTTCGCGAAAGATCCATATTCGAGAGAAGACACGGCTCGCCGGTGGTTCTCAATTTTATCTGAGCATGTTTCAGGTGGGTAATATCCTCTGCATTGGCGGTTTCTTGAAGATCTTGACATTAGTACTCCAGAATTTCAGAAAGGCGAACTCTGCCTCATTGGCGGCTTGAGTATAGTCCCCGCCTTCACTCGCGAAGGCAAGAAGATGATGCTAACTCCAGTCGAGTGCTACTTGGGACAGAGCGCGGGACACGAGTTGTATCCAAAGCTGTTTCACTTCGTCGACTTCGGAACTGGGGATAAATTTTTGCGTGCTTGTGGCGCGAAGAGTGTGCCCACTAAAGACGATATTGCGCAAAAGCTGATCAGCGATCCCAATAAGTTCTACCGTCTTGCTGGAGGTCCCACACAGTAAGCTTATAGGTGCATCTAAACTACTAGGTGTTGAGAAGGACACAGATTCATACAACAGATCGGTTTCCTTGCTTCCGATAACCCTAGTGTTTCAAATGCGATCATAGAAAATATGAAGGCTCTACCTGTTTTACTCGGGATAATAAAGAATCCAGAAGAGGCTTACGTGCTGAGGAAACCCAAAGAGATTGTTATCACTAATGATGAACAAACCTTCCAGCTTTTCGCTGACTCAATTGTTGCTGCACCTCGAGATATGTCTCGTGAGCTCGAAGGTGGTGACGCTTTTTATTTTCTTCAAATGCATCACTAACTGAGTGTGAAGAGTTTTACATGTTACTCGGGTGCCAACCCCTGACCACAGCTATTCGAGACCAACGCAACCAATTCGGTGAAATAGAAGATCCGTGTCTGCGCGACGTATGTCGAGACTTGGTTCTAGAGAGGCTACCCATATTCCTTCACAACTATCCACGTCCCAGGCTCGGAACTCCGGCTGCACGCTTTTTTGGTGCCAATGATCTTACTGTTAGGATCTGGCAGAAGCTATCCATCTCTAAGATTCTCACAGAAGTTACAAAGAACCTGATGACGTCGGAAGAGCGACCAGTTTCTGCAACGATGTTCTACGGACAAAACACAATTCAGCTGTGGCTAACTTACCGTGTAAAAGAAGATATACATGAGTAAGTGTCTTCGTAGTAGTCCATTTCTTTCAGCCATTCAGAACTGAGCGATGTGAAAGCCTTGCAGTATCCCTATGCAGGGCATTTCTTGGTACTGAAAATCCTCCCGACGTTGAATTCCTTAAGACTTATATGTCCGAGAGCCTCGATGTATTGAAGCGAAGAGGGTACAAGGGTCGGTTCAGTCTATTTGAGTCAGATTATGTGTGGCTGACATTTCCTAACATACGTAGTCGACCAACAACGTCTCGACGGGTGGGGGTTGCCTCGTCCAGCGAACCCATCCAGTGCAATTGCCCTAAGCACCTCCAGTCTCCCTGTGAACGATTTGACTCGGACGGCTGAGCTCTCCATGACAAAGACAGGCCATGGTGCCACAACCCAGGACACCACAAAGCAGATTTACTTTCCAGGAGGTAGTGAAGCTGCGTCTCGCGAAGTGCTCAGGATCCCTTCTTCTCATCCAGCTGTCGTACTCCGCTCATCTCCAGAGTACGTGTATCCGATCATAATTTGGTTCCTATTATGTATACTATGCTTTTTCCAGCTGTGTGATGCCTACGAAAGACATAGGTGGGTGACCAGAGTATTTTGCCGGCACTTTCTCACTGGTTCAATGGACAGAGTCAATCATCGAGGCAGCAATCCAAGCATGCATATCCAGAAAACAGACGCCACTCATTGTTCCCCATACCGATCCCAACGTGAATAATTTTCTTGATGGCTACTGCGGTGTTTCCGCTCCCGTCAGTAATTTAAGACTGTTTTGTGAGTTTACGACCCTCAGTGACTTTCTTCCTACTTATGCAATGCGGCTAGGCTGTGTGCGGGACGTGGAGATCCATGTGGCTCAAGGTCACGGTAACTCCTATTATGCAGTATTGCATACTACTAACCTGCCACTCTTTCCAACAGACTTTCCTGATGTAAATATACTGAATGGTGGATGTATTCCGAAACTACTCAGTCATTTCTTGGACATTCTCGAGCCCATTGCCAAGGTTTACGGTTTCTCCACTAAATCATATTGCATATTTGCTACTGCTGGGTGCATAGCATTCAATCACCAAGGAACCATATATCTTAACCTTCAATACTTCGAGAAATGGCGTGAGTACGACCCAACTTGAATGTCGATAAGCTAAAGACACCCTGAAAGACTACAAGGATGTCTGTGACGGCAGGCATCGACGAGCTCTCACACTATGGTTTGTTATAATCGGGTTTTCTGATATGGGCCATTTGACTGACTTTCTTTGAATCTTTGAAACAGGTTCCTCACTTTTGCCCATGAAATTGCTCACAACCTCGTCGCAGACCACGACTCGGAGCACGAATTCTGGTTTTTGGTGATCTGTGAAAAGTACATGGATAAGTTTTTGCGGCTCCTAGGGCCTGCGTCTGCTTGAGCAGTCGTGTAACTAGGAAGGTAGATGTAAAGTGGACGAGGTCTCAGAGAGCTTTGTCATGTGTTTAGCCGTGGCGCTATTCCGCCAGTGCTTCCTATAATATTGCAGCACACAGTTTTTGCCGTTCGTTGACATTCCACCACTCAGACAAATCAATCTATTTGCTTAGGAATACCAGATAGGATTCGCCGGAATAGTCACAGTACTCGAGACCATACTCTCGGACAAATCGAGGCAACTGACACTGAGCATGTTGTTCGACCTCAGCTCGAGGTGGAGCAGAGATGAGTCATCTGATATTACTACTATCGATAGCTGTGTTGAGAGTAAACACCATGTACAACAATCGAATCTTGAAATGGCGATGTCAGAGGCGAGGAGATAGTCAAAGATAGGTGAGGGACGTACGGCTTCGAAGACCGGCCCAAACAGGGGGTTTCGACCCTAGCAGTCAGATATACAAGCTGAGACGGATGATAGAATGGACGGTCCCCAAAACCGGAAACAACCCATATGACATCACGCCTGTCCACAGCACACATAGCAGATGTAAGTACCTAAAGATTGTTTCTTCATATTGAGCATCCAAAGCGCACCTGGGGTATTTCCAACGCACAAATCTTGTCCAACAAGGCCGTGCTCGACTCATTTTCACACTGCGCTGTTCCATGTATGTTTATATTCTCGGTTCTTCCTGCAGCTGACGCGGGATGTCGCATCGTAACACCGCCATGCGAGTTGGACACGGTGGTGGGGACCAGCTGGTCCATAGCAGGAGTTGGAGGCTATACCGTGGCAGTACGTTTTGATGGGGTAAGTCCTAGAACAGACTTGCCATGGAGATGGGGGTGAGTCTGGTGTGCGTCGAAGGCGAGATGTTGGTAGAGTCTGGAAGTTGTGGGGTCGGTAGAGACGTGAATGTGACGTAAAGGGATCATGGATTTGCAGCCGCGCCGGTCATATATCCCGCGGGTAGTCACGGGGCATGAGGGAAACCGCTATGGGATCACGGTGCCCATACGAGCTAAGAGGGCGTGTTACGCTCAGGCAAACTCACGATAGGAGGACGCTCACCTAGGACCCAAGCCCGTTCAGACTGAGTGATGGAGCGGGTTAGGCCAACTCCGGACAAGGCGAGAGTATACAGCAGAGGCGAGGCGGCGGTGGCAGAGGTCCTCATAGGATCGCATATAGTGTAGGTCGTGGGTCGTCCTCTTCCCGCCATAGGATCCGCTGGGCCACCTCTCCAGCGAGTCGAGGGTAGTTCCGGAAGCGGGGACCGAGCATGCGATAATATACATAGTCGATCCCTTTCTGTCCAGGGCGGTGAACGATAGATCGAGGCAATATTGGGTTCAGCGCCTCTCCCGGGATCGGCAAGCACTGAAAAAGGAACACAATTGACAAGTGGAATTGTCTAAGTCAGACTGTCTGTATTAGTTCAGAAGCACCCACTCGATAGTGAATAGCAGCAGTTGTCGTGGGAGTTGCACACCGGACCTCCTGAGCGTGCTATTGTCGTGAAATTCCATGCGGAGTTGGGGGAGTTAACTTGCCTAGCTGTTCAGCGTCTCGACAGTCTTACCAACTATGACTAGATGATGTTCAACGTGGATCCTCAAGCAGGGCAGCAACAATGAATGGCACTGACACTCGATCATGGAAGCAAAAATATCCGGTAAGTCATATTATCCTGCTTGAAATCAGTACATATCTGCGATGACCACCAGGTCCCGTTTGCAGCAAGGATGAAGACAGCTAGCAGCAAAAACAATTGAGGGGGTGTTGCGAGGGTCGGAAAATGTTGCGAGAGCTGAGTTGTGCCACAGAGTTCGCTGCACGCTAGATAGGTCTATCGAGTGAGGTTCCGTTGCGGATGGTCGTCGGGAAAGAGAGTGTTGTTGACAGCGTACTAGGGAGAGTCCCAGAACATAGTGATCATGCCTTGAAAAGCAAATTTCAAAGCTGAAACACATCGCCCTCGGTCTAGACCTATTGGATTGCAGAAATCCTACTCTGAAAGGAAGCTCAGACCTTGGTCCGTTCCCACACTTAATGCTCGGTACACCTGTACCCTTCGGGTCCAGGAATAGTTTACTTCCGTCCTTGAGTGTCTCAGGCTTATGTAAGTCGATTGTTTTCTACTCTCAAAGAACCTAATGCGTAAAGGTGACAAGTGTTATCTCCAAATGTCAGAGCGATTCTCAAGTCACATTTCTTGCAGTTCAAATGCTATCAGGAGATCTTCAGAACAAGCAGCTCACAAGGACCATGACAGACCTCAATGAGGCCATCGACCTCGGGCGACGAGCGCTTCACCTTTGCCCTGAACGACACCCAAACCACTCCATGTTTTTGAACAATGTTGCAATTCGCCTCTTTCTTCGGTACCAATCGCTTGAGGATATGTCAGATCTCAGCGAGGCCATCGTTCTTGGGCAACAAGCGCTCACAATTTCCTCGCCGGAGCACCCCAATCGTTCGATGTTTTTGAACAACGTTACAACATACATATCCAATAGGTATAAGCAACTCGGAGAGGTGACGGACCTAAACAAGGCCATCGTTCTTGGGCAACAAGCGCTTGCTATTTCCCCGCCAGGACACCCATATCATTCTGTATCTTTGAACAGCATTGCAACATGTCTCCTAGATCGGTACAAGCGGCTTGGGGAGATGACGGACCTCGACGAGGCCATTGTCCTTGGGCAACAAGCACTTGACACTACTGTGCCAGAGCACCCGAATCGTTCGGCGTGTTTGAACACCGTTGCAACATGTCTCTCTAATCGGCACATGCGGTTGGGCGAAATGACGGACCTGAACGAGGCCATCGTTCTTGGGCGACAAGCGCTCGACATCACCCCACTAGGGCATCCAGATCGTCCAGTTTATTTGAACAACGTTGCAACATGTCTTGCCGATCGGTACAAGCTGCTTAGTGAACTCATGGACCTAAATGAGGCCATTGTCCTTGGGCGAGAAGCACTCGACGCTTCCTTGCCGTGGTACCTACATCGTTCGATGTATTTGAGCCATGTTGTGGCATGTCTCTCCGATCGGCACATACGCCTTAGTAAAATGGCGGACCTGGACGAGGCCATCATTCTCGGCCGAGAGGCGCTCGACATTCACCCCCTTGGTCATCCAAAACGATCACAGTCATTGGACCAGCTTGCGTCCTGTCTCCGCACTCGGCTCACCAAATCAAACAACTTCAAGGACAAGGAAGATCTATTTGGTCTCTACATAGAGTTGACCCAAGCCTCGCAAATCTTCTCATCATCTGATCTGTTTGCTGCCGAAAAATGGGTCAGTGCAGCTGAAGACTTTCATCATCCCACAATACTTCTCGCCTATGAAACATCATTTCGACTACTCACACAGCATCTCGTCACTGTTTCATCCCTTCCCCAACATCCACAGATCCTCCAGGATCTCACTTCGTCACTAGCGGTCGATGCATTTTCAGCTTATCTCCGCAATCGTCGTAAAGAGACTGCAGTTGAACTACTGGAGCAGGGGCGTGTTCTGTTTTGGAGCCAGATATCTCGCCTCCATTTCCCACTCGAAGACGTTATTGCATCCGGTCCTCTAGGAGAGTCCCTTGCAGACGAGTTCACTCGCCTGAGACAGGGTATTATTGATGTGGTCAATTCACACAGTGCAGATCAGCACGACCAACTGTGTAGTCTCAACCTCGATTTGGAGGTTGTTATAACCAACATCCGCCGATTGCCCGGTCTTGCTCGTTTCCTTCTGCCCTTCCCTTTCTCCGATCTTCAGCATGCCGCCCGTGGTGGTCCTGTCATCATCATGAATGCGAGCAAATACACATGCGACGCACTTGTTGTTTTCTTCGACAGAGACCCAGTTCATATCCCGTTGAAAATCACAAAACCTCGTCTCCAGAAAATGACATTGGAGTTCCAGTCTTTGATTTCGCAGGCAAGGAAGATGGATGTGAATACGGATCTTGGCAACTTCCTGCGAATACTATGGGAAGAGGTCGTTTCCCCAATTGTTGATTTCCTTCGGACGGCGCTTCCGACCATGTCACGCATCTGGTGGTGCCCCACTGCTGAGTTCTCCCTTCTGCCATTGCATGCTGCCGGTCCATTTCAGAAGGGCGAGCGGAATCTTCCTCATTTGTACATCTCGTCTTACACCCCCACCCTGACTGCTCTCATTCGTGCTAGACGGAGCGGTTCATCAGCAAAATCTTCGATGGAAGAGAAACAGTTTCTTTTTATAGGTCGGGCGGATGCCAATCACTATACCGACAGTACATCAACTGTCATCGCTGAGCACATGCAGGGTCTCACCACGTTCACGCGCCTTGAAGGCCCGCAATCAAGCATATCCCTTGTCTCAGATAAGCTGATGAAGAGCAAGTGGGTCCACTTTGACTGCCTCGGTCGCCTGGATAGGAAAGAGGCCATCAAATCCGCTTTCAAGCTATGTGATGGCCCACTTACTGTCGAACACATCATAGGACTCGGATGTGAATCGGAGAACATGCTGTTTGCATATGTCTCAGCATATCATACAAAGGTCGGAGACCAAGATAGTCCAGATGAAATCATTCACCTGGCGTCAGTGATGCAGTTTGCAGGTTTCAGCTCTGTGATCGGGACAATGCAGTGGGCTGTGGAAGATGGACAGGCAAACCAGGTCACCTCAATGTTTTATAAGAATATGGTAGAGGGATCTGATAGGCTGGATCATGCCTGTGTGGCATCAGTGCTGAACAAGACAATGGACATGTTGATTGACATATCACTTGATCAGCGCATCCTTTATGTACATGTTGGTGCTTAGTGTATATATGTAGGCAGAATGAAAGTGTTATAGTAGGCATATGAGAGTCAAAGAGTATAGCAATGGCTTTTCATTGATGATGATAATGATGGTTGATCACTGTGGTCTGATGTATTATATTTCTGGATTATTGGCAATTTATTGAAAGTAACAGCAAGTTGAGAAGTCTCAAAAGGGAGGAAATGATGAGTAATGGGATGCAAACCTAGAAGTGCTTGCCTATGGTCACTTTACTAGATTTGGAACTGGTGTCTCTGGCAGCTACATAATAGCTATCAATTGAGTATAACTTGAAGGTGATAGAGTGAGCAAAGCTTGATTCAGGGCAATGAAGGTGCTAGGATCTGGTCTCAGTATATTAAGAGGATACTATGGCCAGAAACTGAAAAGAACTAGACTGGAGCTCTAGTTTTCAAGGTGCTAGATTATATATACTACTGTACATGGACCATTTATCTAGTGCCTACCCTAAGGTATGTATATGAGTAAGCTATGAAGTCATCATTAGTAAGTGCTAAATATATCAGCCTATAGTAGTAAGGCCTCAAGGGCATGTGGTAACCTGCTGTAGGTGATGTCATAGATAAGGAATGATGTTATGGTCCAGACCAATGATAACATAGATAAGAGACAAGAACCTAGACATGTGATGAAGGTGAAATGGTAAGAGCAAGAGGTTAGGCATGAGAAGGGGAAGATGCATGTGACAAAAGAGGTCACATGATCTGAGCATCTATGGCAATAAGTAAATGGTAAGTAGGAACAAGAACAAGAACCAAGTTAGAGAGGGACTTAGCAAGCACTCAAGCTTAGTTAGTGAGCATCTAGCCATCAAGTACAAGCTAGAGGGGAAGGTTCACAACATTTATTGCCTACCCTATGGTGAAGATAATTCTGATGAAAGACAAATCTATTCATGATATCTAGAGACCCTTGATGATATAACCTACAGTAGCCACAATTGTTGTAACTAAATAGCCCAAGTGAATGGAAGCTATGTATCTTTGCAATGGGAGTGAGAAAAGTCAAATGAAAACCACAGATTGGGAAATGAAGCAGAATGAGCAATCCTTTAGGATATCAGACCACTGCCAAGAAATAGAAATTAAGGAATAAGAGTCACAAAAAACCAAAGAGGAATCACAGATCATGCAAGCTAAATCAGGCTATATTGATTTCTACCAATGATCTCTGGTGACACTTTTGAGTCTGTTAACTTAGCCAATAAGTTGTAAGATGCTGTCATATTCTGGCTCATATCCTATCTTCCTTCATATGGAAAGTTTCCCTTGTTGAAAATCTGACCTAATATTGGTTATCAGACATTGGTGAAATGACTAAGACCATCAATCTTGCCAGTGACAGACTCAAACTCTTATATATGGTAGATAGTATCACAGTTATTAGTCCATATTGATAGTGGTCCTGGTAGTCTCCAACATTACCATTGTCAAGATATAGTAGAAGTATGTAGTAATGCATATATAGGCTGTAATGTAATCAGTCAGTTGGACAAGATATATTGAATATGTTCTCTATGATTTTTTACTCTCACTATGGAACTTTCCTTTTCAATTTAAGCTCAAATTTTCAAAATTTAGAGGCTTTTTTTACTGTTGTTCATATCTCTCCTGGGCAAGTAAATCAGAATAAAGTTTGAACCATCTTACCATTACTCTAAATATCATGTCAAGATCAATTATATGGTGCTAGCCATATGTCTGCATACAAACATTGAATTCATGGCATAATAGTAGCTCATGCATACAAAGCTTGACTGAGTACATTTATATATATCTCTAATTGTTAAAATCAAATTCCTTTCCTTTTGTCATCTACTATTCTATCTAAAAACAACTTTTTTATAGCTTTTATAACAAGGACTTTATTAGATTGCTACAAGTATAGCAGCTATTGAATGAAATATTAATGATATGATATGCTTTACATACTCATCTGATTCTGAAGAATAACCTTTAAGATCATTTCATTTTTTTCATTCTTAGATGCTTTTCCATATTGATTGAAAACTCCCTCCATAGCTAATTTCACCTTTGCAGATATGTTTGATGCTTTGTACTTTGCAGCAGCAGATTGGAGTGGCTGGGAATCTTTTTTATAGTAGAGATAGAAAGAATGTTCCAGAATA
>JBBPLX010000555.1:0-19456 GCA_038090015.1 Leccinellum albellum
ACGGATCGCCAAGAGCCACTGCTGCGCCGCGAGCAAGGAAGCGGTATAGTTCAGAGTGACTGGGGGTGTCTGTCCTGAAGCTAGAAGTCAGAAGGCAATCAAGGTTACACAGTGGCCAAAATGGAGGAGAGAAAATAGGTAGTGACGACATACCTCCGCCTTAATTCTTTGCCTGTCCTCGCTTAATCAAGTCGGGGCCTCTGCGGACCAATCCGGGCTGCCATTGTGGGAAACGTCCAAGCTCCGAGTCCGTATGTCACATCTGAGAATCCTGCTGTCCGATGGGCTGCTAAATGCCCCCAAAGTCCTCAGCTCATATCGCTTAGGGAGTGAATCGAGCGCTGCAGCACGATGGGGACAAGCTGCGGTGCCATCTCCCTCGTCGTCGCATCGCCGTCGTCTCCCGTCTCCCTTGTCCATGTGTCATCGGCGTGAGAACACAATCTCCCGCACTTATCCTCACCCTCACCTCGTCGCAACGCAACGACAACGAGATAACGCGACGATGCAACATCGACGACTTGGATGGTGACTACACGCGACGAGGGAGAGGGAGAGGATGACGTGTGGGCAGGATGAGCATGTCTTGTCGTCGTGCGTTGTAGGAGGGCAAGGGAGAGGGAGAGTGGTGCAAACCTCGTTGTCGTCACTGTATGGCGGACGAGGTCTAGGGCAGGAATAGGGTGGGAGGGTGGGGGAGTGGGGGAGTGGGGGAGTGGGGGAGGGAGAGACAACACGCCATGTCGTCGTTGGTGCGTCGCTGTTATTATGTTATAGTGATCCGTCGTCATTGTGTAGTTATCATGTCGTCGCGTGTGCTAGCATATCGGTCGTGGCGTCCTCATATTGCGGGTGTGCTGGCGGCATGAACGAGGTGTGGACGAGCAAGAGGGAGAAGGAAATGTACTGGAATGCAACATCATTGTTGCATTTGTCGTGGTGTCATCAGGGGGGGATGGCTGTCATCGGAGGAGAGGGAGAGGGAAAGCCTGAGGGAAAGGGATGGACGCCACGGCGTCGTCACGGTTATCACACTGCAGTAGTGTGGTGCCACCGGTAAGCCACGGCGTCGTGTCATCACGTCGGGGGTGCATGCACTATCGCTGTCGCTACACTGTTGTTACGCTGTCGTCATGTCCATTGTGGTCGCATTTGTCTCAACGAGGTCTGGGGCGGGCGTATGAGTGAGTGGGGGAAAGGGGGAGAGGTGGGCACGACGACGTCGTCGTCGTCATGGACGTAGTCACCGTGGTTGAGGGTAACGGAGCAGGGAGGTGGGCACGAATTTGTCATCACATCGTCACTCTGTCATCGTTAAGTCATCGTTCGCATGGTGTGGAGGTGTAGATGCAGATTGCATGAGGTGTGGATCAGCGAAGGTGGGCGGGCGTGAGCATTGTGATGGTGGGGAAGGGAGAGGGCGAGGCATGCAGCGCATGGGGGGTGGAGTGCACAGAAAGAAAGACGGCCGCGCGCAGGAACGATAGATGAGGATGAGGACGACGATAGGGACAGGGACAACGATGATGGCGAGGGTAAGGACGGGGCGACAACATACTTGGGCGCACAGTCCGACACGGCCATCTGCACCTGCTCCGACGGCGTCTGGAGCGCGCCTCAATCAGGTGGTCCACGATGCCGGAGACACGAAGATCAGACGCCGCAAGATATCACGCCGCACGGCCGAACAAGATGACCACCGTCTCCTTGATCTGGTCACCCGTCTCGTTCGCTGCCAGTGGACTCGGCCCACTGAGGTGTGTCTCGAATGCGGACAGCAGTCCAGCCAGTTGGGACACCCCATGATAGTCGACAACGGTTGCAACATCTTGCATTGCCCAGTGCCTGAATGAGGAACTTAAAGAATTGTTCCACTACTAGTTTCTCGGAGAATAATGGTGCGAGTTAGCTATTGAAAGGCCGCGGATATTGCAACGCAGGCCACGGATCAGAGCGATCTAAGCTTGTCTCAATGACCATTCCCTACGTATATACATGTGAGATCTCTGTCAATAAACAGGGTGAACAGTCTCGCTTCTGAGGAAAAGAACAGACCTCGGGGTCAATCGAGCTGGCAGGCGAGGACATAATCGATACAGTATGTACAGCATTTTCAGACCGATTGGCCTGAGAATGCGCGATTAACTCACTTGTGGATATATTTGTATTCTTGGGTGAGTGACTCGGGTCATCCATTTTGTTCTTCAATGTCACATTGCTCACGATGATTTCGCAAGGTTAGGTCACGAATGCGGTGACTGCGATTGCGGATGCCGTCACCACGTAGACTGGTGACCAGTCCGTTTAAAAGAGGAAGTGCTTACCCCGTTGGATTGATGGTACAGCCTGTAGAGTGTCAAACAGGTTCCGTTAGCTATCGGTTATGAGGGAGTCGACTGTAGTACCTTCCCTTCCTCAAGGAAGGACTCGAATTCGGTTGCGAATTGTCGGCGGAGTTGTGACCAGACTATTTCGGGTGATTTGATTGATCTGGAGCGTTCGCGGAGGGCTGTTACTAGCGGTAGAAGAGTATTTACTAGCATGTACTGTCCACCATAGGGCTCGGCCCTGAAGGACAATAAACACGGATTAAAATTTTTTTAAAAAAAGGGGCTGTTACTGGTAGAAATGAGAGCATGTGCTCTGGGATAGTATTTGCTGATCTATTCACTGGTACGGTGACACCGATTACGCCGGAGAATACATCAGGACATCTCGCGGACGATGACTACCATGCATAGTTGGACTTGGGGCAGCCTCGCGTTTTCCGTATTTTTAGTTTGCACAGCGTGACCGTCATCGATGAGAACTGCCAGGAGGCTATGTTCAAAGCCCAAGGTATATCATCGCAAGAAGGACTCCTCGCAGCACTTTGACATTAATCAGTTCAAAAGGGCCTTGGCTAAA
The DNA here is from genome assembly GCA_038090015.1 of Leccinellum albellum. Taxonomy (NCBI): domain Eukaryota; kingdom Fungi; phylum Basidiomycota; class Agaricomycetes; order Boletales; family Boletaceae; genus Leccinellum; species Leccinellum albellum. The sequence continues at coordinate 2,908 of JBBPLX010000555.1, forward strand.
ACGACGGTGATAAAAAACGGTACCGATAGGTTGAAATCGACTCCACCCTGTATACGTTCCCAGAAACCGCTACCGTGTGACCCCCATCTTCAACTTCCACCTTGTCATGCCGGATTCTCCGACGTCTTCTTCGAATGAATATAGTACTTGAGCGTGTTCCGGAAATGTCGTTGGATCATGTCTGGAGACGCGACGCCTTCGATTCGTTGCGATGAATGCAGGTACGAAGCTGAAGACGAGGGTGAGGTGGTGGCGTCGATGGAAGACGTGATGAGTTCCACAAGCGAGACGATGAGTTTTGGGCCACCTGTGATGGTGTCGGAAATTCGTCAGCATCAAGAGAGTGTAGAGAGAAGAGATATGTACAGCAAGTGCCCCACGATCAAAGTAATACAGATATTTATAGAGCGTGTCACAGTATATCTGAACAGTGACGATCTCTTCCATCGCAGAATGCGCGATCCGAAACGACTTTTGCTGACATTCCAGCACTCGTTTTGGTGTCCTGGTGCCGACGACCCGTCAGTCGTGATCGAACAGCACGAACGCACAACCCGATACTTACCGCCTTGGCACCCCAATTATCCTTATCCTCCCCCCCTCCCCCCCTTCCCTTCCCCTCCCTCCTCTCCTTCCACCTTCACCGCTGTCTCCGTCACCACAAATGACTTGCAGCATGCACCGCCGTCGCCTGATGCAGCTTCTTCAACAACTTGGCATCATGCAACGCAGCCTTGGTAATCAACGTGTCATCCCCGTCCACCTCGAACACCTTTGCTCCCTACAACGCTCCAATGATCAACGTGATCTCAGCCAACTGTGCTCGGCTCTCCGAAATCGAGTCTTCGTACACCGAAAATGCTTGGACGTACAGGTCGTACGTGAGGTCTTCGAACCCGGAGCCGCATTCGGAGGCGATTTGGGCAGCGAGGGAGAGTCAACTTATGTCGCGAGGATGGAGGTGCATTCGCGCACAAACTTGAGGATGGTGGTCACTTTCAATTGCAAGTCGTCTTCCTATTCGTTGTCGAAGTTAAAAATAACGAGCATAGGAAAGTGCGATCTCACCAAAAATGTTCACGAATCTTGTATCGCCGACAGAGCTTGATGCTCGAAGTGATGAGCACAGGGAACGTATACCGCATCCGTTCACCTCAAAGTGCCGACGTGCGGTTTGCAGCAGCTGATGAGTGCAGTGCGCCAGTCAGTTCTCGACTCTCTCAATCCAAGAAATTGAAACCCACCTCAAACTGCCATCCGCGTCCTGGGCGTCTCGATCACGGTCTCATTCTTGAGCACGCTTGAGATGACGCGGTGTGTAACCAACGGCGCGTGGAAAAGAGTTGCTGTGTCAGGAGCGGGATGCAACGCGAGATGGCGAGCAAAGTGAGCACAGCTTGGCACGACTTGATCAGGGCGACAAGCAGCACTGCGAGATTCGCGACCGTTTGTGGAGCGTGCAGATCCGAGCTGCATCAGGTCGGCGTCAGGAGTGGACAGATATACATAGAAATAAAACGTACCTTTTGGGATGCTTTTTGATTTTGCTGTGCACAAAGGCCAAGATCTGATCCACGTATTCGAGTCTGTGTGGATAACAACTGAGGGAGAGATTCGTGAGCTCGACCTTGCGCTGTGAGCTTAGCCGCAAGCTGGGTGTGAATGAAGAATTTTCTTTCTCTGGGAGAGTAAAGGCACCAGCGAGAAGATTTACAGGTGTGTGTGGATTCAGCTTGGAGAGGAGCTCTCTGCGGCAACAAGCTCAGCGAACTGGGCGGACTGGTGCGCAGCTTGTTCATCAGATAGAGCACCTCTATTGGGAGGGTACTCGAGCGGGAACGCACAAGCTCGGCAGAGGACGGCTAGACGATCGTGATCTCGTGGGGCTCGGACCGGAGATCGATCTCTGTGGCGTGGCCTACACGGATACGGAGTTCGCCACAGCGTGCGTAGCCCATTGGGTAGACTTCGACTTGTACGGGGGCGGGGGGGTGTATAGAAGGGGGCGGTAGCCAGCATATGATGGGCTGGCATAAAGTGAGGGTGATGTGAAGCGTAGGGCGGAATTGAACGGATACTCGAGGAGACCGTGGAGAATCATGGTTGGGGCTTGGGAGTAGCAGAGGATATCCCTCAAGAGCTGGAGAAGATCATGAGTGAAAGAGTGTTGAGACGGACCATCACACTCACCTGGTAATGGAGCACTAGGTCGGACCACCGAGGAGATGAAGTTGGGCAGTTTAACCAATGGACGCTGGAAGTATTATTGAAGCCACTGCAGTCTCACGAGATGGCTGAGACGGAAGATATTCGAGTGACAGGGTGGAACGCGACAGACCACGTTTAAAGCGCACAACCAAGAGGTTGAAGCAGCAGTGAACTTCAAGTTCTCGCCCGACAGACGACCCAACGGAAACTCTTTGGCCTAAGCGCGGAGCTGTGGATGCAGGGGAGAAAAGAAACATGAATTGTGCCTAGTAGGTAACTAAGGACAAATGGGATGGCGAGCGAGCTACAAAGGCGCCACGCATCCATCCTGTTCCAACTACGGACGGGACACGTGCCATTAAACAAATACCTCCACCGCATAAGAAAAACAGAAACGCCATACTGCCCACACTGCCGCTACCGCCCGGAAAGAGTTTTCCACCTCCTAATCGAATGTCCACAATACGACAGCCAACGAATCCCACTACGACGCGCCCTCCAAAACGAAGCCAGAAACATCCCCGCACTACTAGCCAACCCCAAGTATATCAGACACACGCTAGCCCACCTGCACGCAACAAAGCGATTTGAGAAATCGCATGGCGACCTCACCCCTCCAACTCCCAGGGAAAAATGACGTGACGAAACAAAGGGCGATGACCGCGAGCGCAGACCCAGAGCAAACATGGCTTACCTTTACACACTACTAACTCTGCCACTTAGGATATATACGCTCAACCACCACCAGCTCACCCGCAAGGGACTAGAGCCGATACCATAGACCACAACACAACACGTATACCATAAAGTATATACAACGCATGTAGTGTCTATCATAGGGCGACGCCCTGCAGGACAATAAACAAGGATTTTTTTTTAAAAAAAAAAAAAAAGGACAAATGGAAAGTGCTACTGCGAGACGCGGGGATATGACGACGTCGAGGAGCAAAGGGGAATGCGGGCGCTGCAGCCAGCCGTCCGCGTCAACCTTGATCAACATCCAATTCCGGCCAACGTTGAATCACGCCACGATGTGCCCTCGTCACTGCAAAAGGAACCAGGCAATCCTTTCGCCGAATCCTGGATATTCTCCGGAAAGACCTGGGGCATAACCCACCACTCATGCAGACGCTCTTCATACTCGACAAGTCAACCAGCCTCCCGGGCGCACCGATGCGCTTCTTCAGCTCACGGGAACCATCGATCAGCGTATCCACGTCGCCGATCATGAGGGGTGTCTGAAAGTTGGGCCAATCGGCCGAGAAGAACAAAAGGGCCCCCGAGACAAACGGATCCATGGGTGAGAGCAAAGACTCGCAGATATAGGCCTCCTTCATCTTCTCGACCCTGGACAGATCGATGTCGTCACGTTCTACTTGTTGTTTAGCATAGTCATTCATGCGGCCCTCAAGCGCTTGAATGAACGCGGGCGAGATGGCAACGACGCCGTGAGGTTTACCGGACTACAGGACGAGGTGAGTCATTACGATGGCTGGGCAAAATGAGGTGGGTCGGTGTTAAGATTTAGGTCGATAGGCGTTGAGGCACTGGCCATGGTTACCCCCGGCACTGTCGCCCGCAATTATGATGTTGGAAGCCTTGTAACCCTTGCCGAGAACATAGTCGTGTGCAGCCAATGTGTCCTGGAGCGCTGCGGGAAATGTGTTCTCAGGTCCCATGGCGAGGCGGTACTGGCTCAGTGCGATCAGCACACATTTTGGATGTGCTTCCAGACTGTGAGACAACGGCGCGAAGCAGGTGGCCGAAATATTGCGCGAAAACTTTCTCGGTGGAGTGGCCAACGACGTTCCATGCATGTAGAAGATAATGTGGGCGTCTGCAATATCCTCCGAGTACCGTGCGTCCAGGTCCGAGGCCGAGTTGGCACTGGCCTCACCGCTGTTAAGGGGATAGAAATACGTCAGGATGCTTTCTGGCATCTTCAACGCGCCCGTGCCCTCAAGAATGAGGTCTGGATTGATGGAAGGAGGAGCGATCTCTATGCGAAATGTGACATCAGGTGGGAGGCTCGCCGGCGTTGGGGTGCCGCGCTCGCTGCTCAAAGGGCTCGACGGTACCGTACGTAAACTGAATGGGCTTCAAGTTCGTCCGGATGACTGACAAGGCGTTGCGTTGAGCGTCTGTCAGAGGTGGTCATGTTAGTGCACATAGATGGGGCGTCATACGTCTTATATAGCGATCAGAATGCGTCGGCCCCGACTCGGACGTGCCAGGGACGTCAGCGAAGACGATGGAGAGGGCAGAGAAAAACATACCCACCAAAAGAACGGCCCATTATTCTGGACGCAACTTGACAATCGCCGGAATGGTCGGGCAACAGTCCGATTTGAGACATCGTCAACTGTTTCCGGTCATACCGTCTCATACAAGGTAAGGTACGTCACCTGGTCCCAGGCCACCCTTTTGGCCGCAGGTTTGAGGTTCAACGTTCAATGCTCAGGTGCTTTCAGCAACTAAATGTCATCCTGCAAACGTCTCGGCCCGTCCGCGGGTGTTTGCTCCCGTATCGGGGATTTTGTTCATCTTGCTTGCGACCTCTCAAGGTGACAATTATTGATACCTTAACATCTGGTGGTGGTTGATCGGCATCGCCCCTTCCTCGGCTGCCACTGGCAGCCGAACCGCCGCCACCGCGCCGCGTTGGCCATCCTCACTCGGCATTTACTAGTAGGGCCAAGGAAACTCCCTTCCTACACGTAAACTGTAAGTCTCTTATATTCTATTACTAAATTGCTAATGTAATCAATATATTTGCTGCGGTATGACGCGGCATCCCCTCGCATGATGGCATGATCGAGTACGTGCAAGCTTGTTCTTGTTTGGCCTAATAGGCTCCTAACACACGCAACTCGTGAGTCGTAATGCTCGCTCACCGACTCGGCCGGACGATCGTACTGCCCAACAGGGGGAAAAACCGAATGAGCACATATTCCGTGTGGCCGTTCTCCGCGCATTACGATACGAACCTGTTTTCGTGGACAGAAGACTCCCGATGCATGGCTGGCTATCAACATGGACGTTCCTTCAAGTGGGTTAGCAAGACCGTTACCCCCAAGCAGCATTCAAGTTGTCATATCGCTGAATTCTACATGTCAGGACGGGGTTGCAAAACTCAAAATGGACCGCATGAGGACGCTCCATTCGTTGTTGAAAGAGCAGGAGTCGGTCCTAAAATTTTGTCTTGTCTGGAACCTAGGATTGGTTGACTACGGTCTTCCCTGCCAGAGACGGCGTTATCTATTTCTTTCAACTCACAATTGCTGAAGGTGGTAGATTCAGATGCCTGGGAACATATCGTACGCCTCTTGTCCAACGTTTTCGACGTGGATGTACTTGCCGATTTCGATTCGATGACTGGTCTGGGAAACGAATACATTTCTTTCCTTACCAACGCTTCCCACCTGTCCCTGGCAGACGTCAACGCTCTCGTCCTCGATTACAACCTCTGTCACCCACTCTTCCTCCCGGACGCGCCAGCACAGCTGAGTCTAAACCTGCACTACCTGCCCGCTCTATACGACCTCGCGGACTGCCTCTCCAGACAACCTCTGTCCGTTCATGGATGTACGCTGGAGGATAGAGGCCGTGCCCGCGCAGAATTTGGTGTAGTTTGTGGCTTCTCGTGAGCATGCTTCATGCGCCCCCCCAGGACGACTATCATCAGTCCGCGAGGGAGCACCTCTTGAGGCACGAATCACTCGCGACGGTCTCCGTCTCAGTCGGGAGGCGAACCAGCGGACCGCTGATATCAATCACAATGCCGAAGTTTCTACCAAGGCATACACAGCCTGCATAGCCCGACAGTGCGATGATCGCACAAATGAGCGAATCGAACATGCTCCCTGCTGACACGCTCTCCAAACACCACGACGCGATCGAGGTACCCATCCAGGCGTGTGACTTCGGGCCGGGGAAGACTTCGAGTTGTCAATGCTAATAAACCTCACGGAGCAGCTGCATGGGTACCCATATGCCAAGAGTAGGTTGGACTTCGATTCTCAACGTAGATGATGTCAACAGAGCGAAGTCGTTGTGCGATCCTGGGGCACTCCTTGACAAGCTAGTGATTGTACAGTTTCACATTTGTACAGAAGCCTTGGTGGCACCTTTGTGCGACGTAAAGGCTTTAGTCTCTATTACCGTGAGTTCCACTTGCGTTGGGTGCGTCGTTGTTTCATCGACAGCCTGCAGTACTGTGTGACTCTTTCCCAACACTGAGCTTGACCCCCAGTGAAAACTGGTGGTGCTCGATTCAGCGTATTTGTGGCAATTTATGTTTAGTCATAGATTCGACAAAATATCTGACACCCCATGTCCATTTGTGCAATGGCATAATCGTGCAGAACTTTTCAGATCAAAGTTATGGTTATGTCTCCATGTGATTGTATGCATATAACGGATGTAGGTCTACTAGTACTCGGAGTCGTTGCCGATACATCGATCCAATCATACTAACTGCCTCAATTTACATCAGCCAGATGCCTTTGCAAGTGCAGATTGCAGTGCCACCACAACGAGACAATAACAACAAGACAGCGACAACCACACAATAACTCGGACGTGCGCATACACACCCTCACCTGCAACGTTGACGGCGACGCACGCACTCTTACATCGACGACGATGACGTACGCACCCACACTCCCTCACGCGCAATGTTGGTGAGGACAACGTGTGCACACACGCCCCTCATCAAATCCGCAACAACACGCACGCATCCTCACGCATAACGTCGACGATGACGGCGCACCAATGGAGTGACGACATGATGACTCGGACTCACCCGCAGCGACAAACGGCAGCACGGCGGTGCGCATGCACATCCTCTCACCCACGATGACAACGACGCAACGGTGCGCGCGCACGTCCCTCACCCACAATGATGTCGCTGACGATGCGATGATAAATGCATACCCCCTTACCTCAACGATTTGACGCTGATGCCGACGACTCCACAGAAGATGAGCACAAGCATTGTGCTCGCATGGATACACAAACGCGAATGCACTGCGTTTGCACGCGAGAACGATGGCGAGGGAGATGGCGATGGCGACACGAATACAAGAGTGGCGGCGACGCGATGACAACGACTTGACTCGACGAGGATGACAATGATGCAATGACGACGACCGCGACAGTTGGCTACCCGTCCGCACGGGTACGGATAAGACCCATGACCCGTGCGATTGCCTAAGTGGTTCTGTGCCTTCGCTATCTACATACTCGAACACACGGTTACATAGATGAGTGCATCAATGAGCAGACGCGGCGTTTTCCGACAAATAAAGATAGACTCACGATGACATCGCATCCACCTTTCTTTCTTCCCTTCCACCATGTGCCCAAGATGTAATGTCTCTATCAACACTTTTGGGTCGCCAAGAACGCAAAGCCTCTCCTAACACATGCCCTGAACTGAAAAACGAAAGACCGGATGCGAGTTCCACCGAAGAAAAGTGGATGGTAAGTTAGAGTCGTTCTGACGGGCATTTCATCTTGTCTCCGTGACATACAGGAATCTCTGTTGCGTCGTCGGTTGAAGCAAGTGAACACGGACGGCACGAAGGACGAGTTTGAGGAATACTGGTGGACGCTCACAAAAGAACAGCGCACGGTGCGTCGGTCAAATACTAACACTTCAGTATGTTATTGACTGACGAGCAACCACGGCATACAATACAGAGGCTGAGACTATTGTGCGTTTTGTCTTTCTTAAGGGATGCACACTACTACAATTTCTTTCGCAGCCTGCAGGAAAAGAGTGGTCGAAGACACCTCATGCAAACGAAAGGTTACTCTAGCTCCAGCACCATCAAAATTGACTCCAAAACGCAACCCTTCCTCACTTGCATCACCATCACCTCGCTGTCTGCTTTTGACCTGGAACGTATTGCTTTCGACTCAGTGGCAATTGCTCTACCTCGTATGTTTACCTTGGTTGCCGTTCTATAGTACATTATGCATATGTACGCACAGTGGCGCATATGGGGAATGTGCGTACTAGATGAACAGAATAAAGGATACAATTGCATTTCTAAGCAGATAGGTGCATTGGAGCGCAGCAGAATGCAGAAACGAGCATAGGAGAATGTACATAGCTGAACAGAATAAAGCATAACTAAACAGATGCAGGACCGCACGAGAGGACAGCGGAACGCAGAAATGAGCAGATGGAGGGGGGTTGGTCCGGACGTACGCTGACACGGGGAGCACATTCGAGCAGCCAGCAGCACAATCCATCATAAAATTCTTATGATTTCAGTCCGGTCTCGTGCTCATTTATTTATACTGCTGTTCTATTCATACAAAGCAGCTGCTCGCACATCAAAACACATGTCGACCGATCTGAGCATAGCAAATTTTCATTGGGCTTTACCTTCGGCGCCAGGTCGTTTGAAACCCCTCCCGAAGTTTTCAGACGTAGATCAATTACACAAGGTTCTCCTTTTACTAGGTACTCGGAGCTTGCAAGCAGGTTGTAAGCCTCGCTGCTTAGTACTTACCAGTCACGTATCTCGTCCTATACGTGCCCGATCAGCCCGCACGATAGGTGTTACTAGGACTTACTCCTACTAATCCTACCTACCAAATTGAAAAATGTCCATGGCAATAAATTACCGGTGTTGCTTCATCGAGTCTTGTTGGACGGCGAAAAGCGGACCCCGCATTAGCCAAGGGTATCTTAGTAAATAACTTGTCTGCCGGTGGGGATCGCTTTGTTTTCCGTTTCGGATCCAACCTGGCTTCGATGTCCGTTTCACTATCCGAGTGCTGGTCTTCCCATTGGTCTTCCGAGTCTTCCGAGTTATCCGAGATGTCCGACTCTGAAACCAGAGTCCAAAATGTCTGCATTTGAGTCAGAATCGATACTGGACCCCAGACTGATGTTCGTTCACCGCTGTGGTTCCTCTTTCGGCCTAGCTCGAAGTCCGAGAATTGAAGTTTTGAGTCTTTTTTTTTCACGCTGGGACGAGTTGCGAAGGTATTGTGCGAGAATGTCACGTGCAGCCCAACCGTCAGCTTGATTGCGAAGCAGATGGCACTCGTTTTGAGCCTGTCAAGTCCACGAAGTAAAAGAGTGCGCATATATGCGCCAATAATAATAATAAATACCTTTTCGATAACTTTTTCCACCAAACGACGACTCGTTTGTTTAGTTATCGTACGACTTGTATCAAGGTATTTATGGGCCAGCCTGCAAATGAGTCGCTTTATGTGCAATAAGAATGTAGCAACACAATAAAATGGGAGTCACATACCAGTATGAAATTATAGTGTTCCCCAGCGATCTGACCAGCCATGCATTGAGAGCGACTTGAAGACGAGGAGCCAGCGATGTGACTGGCTATCCATCGTGAGGGACTTGAAGACGAGGAGCCAGCAATGTGACTGACCATCCATCGTGAGGGACTTGAAGACGAGGAGCCAGCAATGTGATCGGCCATCCATCGTGAGGGACTTGAAGACGAGGAGCCAGCAATGTGACTGACCATCCATCGTGGGGGACTTGAAGACGAGGAGCCAGCAATGTGACTGGCCATCCATCGTGGGGGACTTGAAGACGAGGAGCCAGCAATGTGACTGACCATCCATCGTGGGGGACTTGAAGACGAGGAGCCAGCAATGTGACTGGCCATCCATCGTGAGGGACTTGAAGACGAAAAGCTGGCAATTTGAACCCTGGGAAGTAGCTTACCTAATGATGTTCATTTTCACCTGTTCGTACGTCAGTTGACTCTAACCAAATCGTAGCGGCGCCAGTCCCCGACTCCGATAATTACCTTGTTTACAAGGCTTTCCATAATAAGTTTCTCCGAAGTGTCAGACTCTACCACAATGGTGTCAAAACTTGAAGCTGAATATACTCGATCGAGAACATTTCATACCGCCGCTCTCAGAGAGTCCTTGCCATCTCCGTCCGTATCAAAAAGATATTCTGCTCAGAAGGAGCCCACTAGCCGGGTCAACTTGAGTTGGACCGAAGGAGACAAGTGGGTCGTCCCGCCTAACTTGAAGGACCCTAGTGACCCTGTGCGGACTCAGAGAGGTAGAGTGAACCTGCGGGGTTTGGACCTTTGTAATACGCCAGGTGAGCGTTTCGCTGTGGGATCATTCAAAGCATCTCGGTGCGATATGTTGTGATACAGGGTGTCGGGATATCGACAGTGCTATGCATACTGGCCGGCTTCCCGGTGGAATGATAAAGGTTGGTATCCGTGAATACGCTCGGCTAGAAGGTGTCGATCAGCCCGGTCGGTTTCCACCGTGACGGACGTTGCGGACGCTTCGCACTGCGTCCTCGCTGATACCCCTGTGGATAGTGAAGCAGCCTCAGGCTTGCGACTGCTACCCCCTCATTGCCACGCCTTGAATGCCGGAGAGAAATGATGAGGAACAGACATTTCAGCAACGTGAGGCTGATGACGATGGCCAATGATCTTGCCTGGTTACAAAGAGAACTGGGCGATGACAGCTATCACTCGTGGAAATGGCGGCGTGCCGTCACTGGGTGAGCATCTCTAGACAAATCACCACGGCCTTCCGTCTTCTCCCTGAACACGAACCCGGCAATCTCTCGGGTAACGTCAAGTGCACCGAAGCTGCAGGCATGGGTGGCTAAGCGCCGCCTCAAGCAATGGACAGTCATACTGCAGACGAATAAGCTGTTGGCCTGCCACATGCTTGCTTTGTGATAGGGGGTAGAATGCTAGCCGCGGACCCGAGGGCGCTTCGATTATGCCAGTGGAAGTGCCATCCGAGCCAACAATCAAGAGGTACGAGCCACTTGGAGCAGAGTGGGCATCGAATCGGCATGTGGCCGAGATCCAAAAATGCCAGCCTGGGAATGCCTCGCAACGTCACGTCTGAGCGTTCAATTCACTGGGCCGTGGCACAAGCCGGAATTGCATATAAAGAGAGAAAGCACGAGCTTGAACTGCTTGGGAACCAATTGGCAAAAGTTCCTTGCCTCCTGGCTCAGACTCGGATGCGAAATATGCCTTCTTGATCACCGCCCTCTCACCACACCGTGGAATCAAGCCAACGCAATCGCCGGCGGACGCAGTAAACTGTCGGCTATCACCACGAACGTAAAGGCATAGCTGCAGCTAGCAAGCAATAAGAATTCTAAAACTAAAATGATACAAGCTGAAAAGCAACACTTATGAGTGGCAGGGCACCAAGTTGTAGTACCGTGTCCCCAATTCCACGGGAAAACGTTACTCCTGTTACCTTTTTGTGTTTTTATGTGTAACTTAAAGCAAATATTTTGTACGAGGCAACTGCTAACAATGTAACCGATCAAAGGTGATTCATTTTAAAGTTTCCAACAGTTGGTACGCTTTAGTATATTACGTGAGTAATGGACGAACGAAGCGGCACCGCCGCTGGTTAGTTTAACCTTTGTACGACGTTTCTTATCATCTGCCCGAGAGTAAATTAACCCAGCCGGGCAGTCAAACATATGGTCGCAAAGCCAGTGGCAGGAGCAGATATGATGCCAACGTATGATCTACATCCCAAACAACAATATGCAAGCGTGTGTCTATTGGGAACCCGTGGTCGTCACGATCATGCTGGAAAGCGCCGCTGAGGACAACACAAACGGCGGCGAGGAAAACACGCACCATCACGCCAAACACCCTGGTTGCAGTGGCGGTCAGACCGTTGTCTGCCCCACGACCATTGGCGGAAAAGATCTCGGGAGAGATGGCGTATAGGACACCGCACATTGTCCATATCCACTTGATGATCAGACAGCCTCGTCGAGCAAGAAAAACTAAGGAGCAACAATCGCAGACGAAGACACACGTCGCTGAAAAACACGTAGCCACAGCTCCACCCCAGAAACTGGTTGGAAGTCCTGGAAGTGGTGCTCGCATAAACGCACCTGTCAGCGCTTTATATCGGGGGAGGTCCTTGAGTGATGAGCCCAAGTCAGATGCAAGAGAGACACTTGTTTGAAGACATCGCCGCAAGGCTGATACTACCTTTGCGCCCCAAGTATGGAAGCTCGACGGCCCATCCGGCGAAAAAAGCCGCTAGGACGCCGATTATGCTTAGGATCACTTGCTTTCATCGCGGGGGAATGAGTGAAAGCTTCATAATGAACACAAGAAACGTACGTTGCGATGGGTGATGGAAATGGAACCATCACCGAACACGGCACCGCGACTGTTCGACCTTGAAAGACAGTCAGCCTGGCTCAGCCATATCGAGTGGTGATCTGACCTTAAGAGGTACGCCGCTCACAAGTAAGCCAAGAAACTATGGTAGAGCATGGAAGCAAGGCCAATGATGCCTGCGATGATAAACAGTTCAGCCGTGAAGTCAGTAAAGGAAAATGTGTAATCATACTGTAAAGAGCGATGAGAAGGCTGGTGGACCAGGCCATCTTTGGTGCCGCAAATAATGCCTTGACCTGGCAAACACCGTGCTTGGAGTTCTTGGACAGAATGGCACGACGGGTCGTCGACGGTAACGTGTCCTGGTTTCATCCTGGAGCTTCCAGCTCCTCAACAGTGGGCGTGGTAGACTTGCTATTATATTTAGCCAGCTTGTGGATGATGTCGGTCGCTTCAGCGTCCTTACCGATACCAGACAGGAACCGAGGACTTTCGAAGGGGGTAAAGGCGAAGAAACGAAGGCCATAAAGGAAGAACGTGAACCTACCGAGTGTAAACAGAAGCCATCTCCACCCCGTAGTAGTAGCATGCAGCAGCGTATCTCCAACCGAATTGAGAACATGAACATTGGCTCCATTACTGAGCAAGATGCGGATCATCTCCACTCGTTTCGGGAGCGTAGCTTGCGATAAGCAAGATCCTGGATGGAAGAGGGACAGCTTGAGAGAGGAGATATTCCACGACCGAGACGAATCCTCGCATCACGGCAATGTGGATTGGGGGCCTATCATCAGCGTCGAGATCGCGAGGGTTGCAGCCAGCCTCAACGAGAAGTCGGGGATGATAAGGCATTCGTTCTCGTTGGACACCTTCATAGTTACGTGCAATGGTGTATCTCCATTGACAGCAACGGCATCCACTATAGCTGCACAGGCATTAACAAATCGAACCTCTGAGTTCTGATCAGACACTTACCATTGATATGCGGTGTCGGTGACTCGTCAAAGGTGGACGAGGTGTTCATCGAAAGTAAAGCCTTGATGACATGAACACATCCCTTTTCAATCGCAATGAGCAGAAGCGCCTCTGCACAGCCAACTTCAACAAGTCTCGCCAACGCAAGCATCAGCTCAACTACTTGTTCTAAATCCTCCGCGCCGTCCAATAGAGCAACCAGAAGACGTCTATTTTCCCAGGGAGCATCCTCCAACTCGAGAAATTATGTAGTCTTCAACAACCGTCTGATGACCGATAGGGAGAAATCATGGGCTGGTCTCGAACTTGAACAGCATGTGTAAGCAACATCTCTGGAACAGTGTTTCCCTCCTCCAAGAGTACGTCGATCATCTCTGCTTGCCAAAGATTGACAGCAACTTCTAGTGGAATTGCCATGATCACCTTCGCACCATCAGAACCTCGGTCTTTGATGGTCAAGCCCGGCTGGTTCACGTCAGCACCCTGCGAGATCAATATCCTGGGCTTTCCCAAAGTGGGTAGCGTATACAAGAGGGTTGGTTCCTTCCTGCGATGCAAGGGCGGTATGACGGACAAAGGTTTCGAAGAGTGACTCAGATCCAAATGTAACGAGGGTATATAGTATGAAATCGTGATCCGAGGTTGGCCATGGGACACCAGTGCGAATCGATGGAACTAGTTTGCACATTTGATCCCATTCCCGAGTATATCTGCGAATAATGGCCCGAAAAACCTCGATGTCCTTGAAGACGCTAGTATTTTGCGGCGCGAGACGACCGAGATGAGCAAAGCCATCAGAGAGCACATATTTCGGAAGTAGCCAAGATGTATGCGAACCGTCAGGTCCCGTTTGCGTTTTAGGACAGATGATCTGTCTTTTGATTCCTCCATCTTCTCGAGGCAAAAACCTATGTATGCCATGCAAAACTAGTAGCAAGTTGTTCGTGTGGATCTTCGAAGACAATATGATATGATGGTAGTTTGTTGAGAACCAGTTCTCCTACAAGGTACTCCTGCACAAAGGGCTCGTGAGTTACACGCAAACAAGTGAAGCTAGCTATTTACAGAACGAACTAACCTTAACACTCATATGAGGGAGGGCAATGATGTCCATATCTTCGTGACGAACCACAAGGCTCTGGCAGAATTTCAGCAAATTGGCGCCCTTCATTAACCTATAGCTAGCATCCAACATGCGATAATCCGAGTCAATCCTGACCCCTTCGAGCAGTTCCGCCATGCGTACGGGACGCAGGGAAGCCACAAGCCACACCAATGCACGACACACCAGACACGCATCCGATGACTGTCTGTCGATACTATGAGAATCCTCCTGTACGACTCTTCAAGCCCTTCGGGGAGACTCTTGAATACCTTTCGAATTTCTGATCTTGAAGTACATTGTTCAAGCGTGTCGATCTGACATTGTACTCAACGAAACCTTGAACATACAATCATCAACGAAGTAATTAAAATTAAAATTAAAAAAATCCTTATACAGTTCAGTTCGAATTTCCTCCTTCAGTCTATCGTCGCACAACCTCAAGCGATGGCATGAGTCGAGTTCTCTCGTGTAGTCGGATGTCACCTGACAATTCGTTCGCCATTTGATCCATTGATATAGATGGGCAAGCAGAAAGGATGCTGGTGATATTTTGCAGTGGTCGAGAGGAGACAAATACCCGAACGGCTCTGGCGCTCATGATAAGCCCATAGAGGAGACTCTCCACTTCTTTGCACTCGTCAAATGTATCAATGACCACGAAAGGCTTTCGTGGAAATAGTCTTGCAACCTTGGACAAATAAGACGACAGTCCCTTGGGGTTGTAGAAAGGATCGGGATGGCTTTGGTACTCCTTGAGCAGTTCATCCAGTAGTTGTTCTGACTCGCATTCAACCATTGAGAGGCAGGCCGTTAACTGTGCAAGAACGGAACGTAAAATTTCAACTGTGCTCGTAGATCGCCTTGTTCAAAAATCGCAATAGAAGTACGCCAAAGGTTCCTCGTCATTCTTCATGTTGTTGAGGTCATCGATGATGGACGATCTGCGAACGTGGTCAGGGTTACCACTTAGTAAAAAGAGGCCGAAATGTACGCCAAAACGGTTTTTCCTACGCCAGCTGTAACCAAATACATGTCAATGACAGAAAGCTTTGCATCATCACAGGAAATATACCTTTCCCTTGCAGCCACAGGAATGAGCCTTCCCCCTGCCTCCGCGACGTGTATGTATCCATGATGTCTGTCAATGTTCCACCAAACAATCCAATGCATCCGGCACTGGTAGCTTCAATAGTTTGTCTTGTTTCCTTGCTAAGTGAGAAGTCAACGATAATGTCACCAAAGGATAGTTAAACACACAAACAATGTTCTTCCTCTGGTTTTCCATCACAATACCCATTACCATGGTATGTTGAGGAGGCACTTGACCCCCCGCATGTAACCCCCCTAGCGTACATGGCATTAATCGTGATCGCGAACAAATGGAACATTGGAACATGGGGAAGCAACGCTCACTCACTCCTGTTTGAAGGGACTATCTATTTGTGGAGTTCATTCTCCTGATTCCTATATGAATCCGTTGAACACGAGTTCATCCACATCCACATGGCGCTCACAATATGTCCGTCGTGAGCAAAAAATGAAAATTAGCCTTGTGATCCCGGTAGAGCGCAATGGCCACGTTGATGTCCTCTCTTTCACGAGCGGAGGGTCCCGCAAACCCAGGACTTCTGAGAACCGGTACTACTAATACCTCACGCTGGGATTTGAGTAGCAGGTCCATCCTTCTCAACGTACCCAGACAAGACTCGGATTTGGTACTCGACAACCAGTCGACCAAACGATCATATAGTGGCGACAAAGCCTTGGGTTGCTGAGCGCTTCGAGGATGGCTCGAGAAACATTAGTAATTGTCTCAAACTCAAATTCGAGGCGAATGAGGGAGTATTGTCGGACCTGTCTGACACTTCTCGTAGTAGAATACTGGGATATCGCGTTTCGAACCTTCTGTGTGTCCAACACGAGTGAGTGCAGGATGCTCATTGCAGAGTTGACTCGGAGTCGGAGTTGTGGGAGATACAATTATGTAATACCACCCAGTAGTACCTGTGTTAGCGCAGCCACACGAAGTGCGCACGGAACGATGAATGAATACCGTCTATATTACTAAGCCTAATCGCCTTCCGTCACTGGTCACTCACGATAGCGCACGATTGTT
>JBBPLX010000556.1:0-19432 GCA_038090015.1 Leccinellum albellum
AGTTGACACAAATATAGCTGGATTAACGAAGCTTCCTGATCATAGACAAATTCCCCCACAAAAAAAAGACTCAGGGATCCCGGTTCGCCCGGATCGTATTGATTGCAAATTTTTAGGCGGCGAGTTTGAGGACGATGATAGGCTTGCTTGCACACGTTCGAGGTGACAGTGGATATTGACAGAGGCCTGGGCCAAAGACCTAACAAGACCTACCCCGACTCCGCAGTAGACGCTGGGCCAGACAATTAGGCACCTCCTCGGTCATGCTTCGAATTTCGCTGACTATTCAGGTACGTCTTCGGACGCCCAGCGAAGGAGATCAAATGAAGTTGGTAGCAAGCCCGCGAGCATTGTAAGGCCGCACGCTCCCGACTCGTCCGAAGGATATGTCCAGCGCTCCGAACCGCGAACTTGAGCGATCGGTAGTACCCGAACCCAGGAACGGGATTTGTCGCGTAGCCCCAGCCAGGGCGCGACGTCGGTATCCGGTTTCGGACACTTAGTGCCCCTGTTTCAGGTGTACCAGGTTGCTTTCGTCGTCCAGCATTTTAGAGGTCCACCAGGCAATACAGTGTTGAAGGCCGTAACATACATTGGCACGGCACAGGATAAAACAAAAAATAGGGGGTCGGTGCGACCGATACATATTCACACCATATTACGATATTGACGGCGAATTGACGGCGCCCATACCCCAGGATGACTCCGACTATGTGATTCCGGATCCTAACAATTCGCCAAGTTACTAGCCCGACTCGGAGGGAATGCCTTCTGATTTCACATCTTACATAATACAAAATCGGGCTGTTGGCCGAGAACTATCAACGAATCTACGTTTTGTTTCCTACCGCTTTCGTCTATAGTGACTCCGTTTACTCTTCTTCCGCAATGGTATCCTTGACGTCAGTTGTAGGGGTCTTTGGGACAGCCAGCTTCTGAGCGCGGGAGCGCTCGCTGGCCTCGCGAATGGCCCAGGTGAATTCATATGTCCTGCAGGCATCTAGAACCCCGTCGATCAACAGGAACGCGCCCGGCTGATACCATGCACACCTTCGTAAGAACTGAGAATCTGAGCGGCATCCGGATCCTCTTCGATGTCCTCAATGATATCGATCCAGTTGGAAATCTGACATCGTAGACATCTGGATGAAATGTAACGAACGGAATAAACAGCACACGTGCCTCGGAGAAGAATGGGTCGTCATCGCGGAAGTTAAACACCTGTTCGTGGTCGTCTCCAGGCTTACGGACGTAAAGGACAGGTTGAACGTATGGATTGACAAGCCTAGGGGAATGAGATGAGTGATTCGTCTTCATTTCCGTAGATCCGCACTGACTTGAGGCAGTACCCGTCAGCATGGACCTCCAGCTCGCAACTGTAATTGCGACCCTGGAGAGTAGCGACGTGGGTGAAGGAGCCCACGGCGCCCGAGTCATATTTCCTGTGTTGTCAATGAGGCGGGCAGGGTACGGTTGACCTCATGGGTCCGGAGATTGGAAGAATCATACCAGGTGGCAGACGTGACACGCGGGATCCTGTTCTCGGGCGCAATCTTGCTCTCGTCGATGGCCATCTTTGACAATTGACCAGCATTTTCGTTCCACTCGAGCGAATGAGCGGTGACAGAGGAGATATCGACTTCGCCGCCAAAGTAACGGGATAGATCGCAGAAGTGGGTGCCTTGCTCGATGATGGGACCAGCGCTGAATAGGGTTCGGACGCAAGGAGATGGTCTGATTGGTATGAGGCACGCACCTCTTGGACTTGTCCCACCAGTCTGGCTTGGCAACCGATTCATAAGCACAGGCATAGCGGGCGATGGTGGCCATGACGACAAGGTTGTTTTCCTCGATGATTTGTTTCATCATTTGGGTAGCCTTGAGGTACCTCAGCATGTACCTGCACGCAGATTGGCGGGGAGACTCTGCAGGTAAAGGAAATTGCCTCACCCAACAGAGACGATGGCGCCACTCTCGGAGATGAATTTAGCGATCTTGAAAGCTTCCTCGATCTCGCTCTTGTCCCCCGTTGCGACAGGCTTCTCCACGAACATGGCAACGCCAGGGAAGTGTTTCTGGATCTGCATCTCGATATCGCGGTTTGGCTGGATAGTGCCTCGGAACATGGGGGGCGAACCGATGACGAAGGCGCGGGGGCGTTCCTTGGCAGTCATGTTCTTGACGAAGTCGTCGAATGACTTGAAGATGCGGGTGTCACGATATGCAGACACGACGAAGGAGTCGCACTTCTTCTGGAGGACGCTCGCGGCGCGCTCGGTCACAGGGTCGATGAGGGCGACTACCTTGAGACGGAGACCAAGCTTGCTAAGAGGGAATGAGGGTGGGCCGCGGACGAAGAGGGGGAGGCGAGGACTCACTGTTCGAAGCGGAATGAATGGTTCCAGGGACCTTCGTCCGAACCTGAGAGAGTGAGGTAAGTACGAGATGTGGAAATGCGTGGGGATGAAGGCGGCTGACCGAACATAATATTGCCAGCGCCGATGAAGACGATGTTAAAATCGTTTGTCCCGCCAACATGGGTTGTCCTGTGGGCGATCAGACGAGGGGTCTAGAGAGAAGACGGACGGAGAGACTGAACTTGTCCATCGGCACGAGCCTGGATGGATCAATGGAAGGCCGCCTGGAAGAGAAGCCGGAGGAATAGCCAGAGCCGCGTCTGTCTGGGAGACGACGCTCTGAGCCCCTGCGAGAGGCGGGGAGCTTTGCGGAGGTCATCTCGAGGGTGGAGGAGAGTCTGCGTGTAGCGGACATGACGATGGGTGGTTTGTGACAAGGAGGGGTACGGTCTGGGATTTAATCTTATCTAGCGCTAGCGGTGGAACGGTGGAACTCCGTGACTGGTGCAGCACGGTCTACGTGAGATACATGTAAACACGTTCGCGTATCAAACTGTACGACAGCGAAGAGGAAAAGTAGGCGAGGAACAGGCAGGGTATCAGGAAAAATGAAAGGGACGGTAATAAACGGATATCAAGAACTGCGGGCTGCACGGTTGTCGGTGACAAGAGCAGTGGGCAACAGCTGCTGCTGCTGACGGCTCGCAATCTCCTGGCGGCGTCGTTCTGCAGCCTCAAGTCGCGCAGTCATGGCTCTGAGCTCCTCCTTCAGCCTCTCGTTCTCCTGCGTCAGCTTTAACACGTTGCTCGCCCGCTTCTGCACTCGTTCGACTCTGCAGAAACGGTGACTTATCGTGCCTGTGCGGTGGGCAGGGCGGGGGCGGGCTGGACTTACTCCGGCTCTGTTTTCAGTGGGTTCTTGCCCAAGATGGAGTCGAACGAACAGGTGAGGTCAAGGTCTGGGAGCGGGATCTGCGGGAGGGTCGGAGAGGACGTGACTGGGGGTGTATGCGTGCGATGCGTGCGATGTGGGTCGGGTGTGATGAGATCGGGCATGATATCAGATCGTTCGTCGTCCATTGTCATCGTCGCTGACGACGAGCAAACACGTCCTTTAGTGCATTATTCGAATTAGGTATTTTATTCACACACTTATAGCGATCGGCCCTTTATTATGACAGCGTTCGTTAATTCGCCCCCACCTGCGGTCGCTAGCCATTTCCTCGCCCTCGTCCCCCGCCCTTCTCCCTTCTCTTCCTCCTCCCCGTCGTCCTCTCAAAGACGACATGCCGCACTCTCACGTCGACCTCCTCGACGGCGCCGGCGTCCTCGACCACATTCCCCTCTCCGATCACAGCGACCATCACCAGGACATCGACATTCATGCCTCTTCCTTCCCCTCCTCCGTCTCAGACACCACCTCTGTATTATCTGTTCATGACCATTCCGTGTATTATAGCTTCGCAGACTGTTCCCCCTTCGACCACGCTCTTCCCCCATATCCCTACTCATCACAGGACCCTCCCATGCCACATCACCAACTGCATCTCGTTCTCCACAACGATTCCCCCTTTCCCTTCGTACACGACAGCCCTCACGTATCTCAGAAACAACTACACGACCCCGTCATTCGTGCACCTTCCTCCCTTCATGACTCTCACTTTCACTCCCAACCTTCCCCGCCTTTTCTTGCATTTCTGCCTCTGCATGATCTCCCCTGTCCCTCTGATCGCGAATCTCCTCCTTTCCTTATACCCTCCTCCCCTCCAAAACCCCCGGGACTAGCGCATACCCTGCTACCACCCATCGTACAATCCAATCCTGCCGACCTCGCCAGGGCAGACGCCGAGGCATGTCCTCCCCCCCTTTTCCTTCTTTTCCAGTACTCATTCTTACTCCAGAACCGTTCCGCGCTTAAGCGAACCGTTGCCGGTTCTACCTCTCAGATAGACCCTTGCGCAGCCGCTTTTCTTCGCGATCAGCTTGGCGAGGCAAAATGGAACACGTTTTCTGCTCGACTCTTTGAGCGACGTCTAGGCCCGATCAAGTCAAAAGTCCGCGTAAGAGGTAAAAATCCAAATGACGACGCTAGTCTTCCTCCAGGAGCCACCGCAATCGATTTTCTTGTAAAGGTCGAGGTCGTCAAAGAAGTCCTGCGAACCTTTGTCCCGTGCGTTCTTTCCCCCCCTTTTATGTTCCATTGAATTGCTCTCCCGTTCGGATCACGCTTACCATATAATTACACAGTCACCCGTACAATCCCCTCAAGTCACTGACCCATCTTTACCCACATGCTCCGTCGGGTTCCGTCACGCTGACGCGCTCTACCATCCTCGTGCTTTCTGGTTGGTCAAATACTCAGTTCTCTTATTGGGCACGCCGCTCCGAGGGTATCTCCGTTCTTGCAGCGCATGACGAGCGTCTCCGCGCAGTCGCGCTCGCTCTGCAGAAGCGCATCAACGCCGGCGGTGTTCTTTTGGATGGCACTGACGAATCTGAGATCCCTTCCGAAGGTTCCCCAAACGTCACAGGCAAAGGTCTAGATATCATCATCGAGCAGGTCAAGAAACGTACAGGACTCAGCCCCTTTCTCCGTGGAAAGCACTCTAGCCTAGACCCATTTGGCTCTACCAGCAGCGATAAGGAGGCAGGCCCTGGTCCCCCTCAGGGCATCCCTGCGGCGCCTATTTACATGCCCACTTTTCAGGCCATGGAATACTCTCATGCCCCTGCAATCACCGCCTCCGCTGAATCGCCGATCGGTTGCCGTCCAAAGAAAAAGAGGAGGATAAGTGTTGCAGATTCGGTTTCATCATATGCTAGCTCCACCGCTCTGAATGTGGATCCTTCCGACGAGCCGACGAGCCGTTATAGTTTGCACCTTGCTGACAATCCTCGGTTAACACCGGACCAGGAGAGCGTGTCATCCTCGGACATGCAACCAATTTCTCCACGGTCGACGATAAACCTTCACCAGCTTCTCGACCAAGTGCGAGTGGATGGAAACGGGCTGAGTCCGTACGAGCTATCACCTCATGGGTTGCACAGCGTAGACGACGGACGACCGGAATATTTCCCCGTCTCTAATTCACGGTCAGATCTCGACCATTCTGACTCGGAGTATTTTTCGCGCAAAAAGCCTTGTGGATTAACTGAGAGGACTCTTGAAAAACACCCCAAGCTGAGTATCTGAGTTTTGTGTTGTTCCGCTTGAGCTATCTCTCTTCTTTCTGTTCTCTCCGTGCTGTGATGGGACTCCCCCCTTTCCGTCGCCTTTTTTTCTTTTCTTATTTTCCATTGTGTTCGTACTACGTTTGACACGCGTTCTCTTTTGATGTCCCACACCAACCTCTGTACCATTGACACGCATATGCATTCCATCAACTCGACTATCGCACCATATGCCTACCTCCAAGTTACATTTGTCTAATTCTTGTAACACCACCCTCGCATATTCTTGAGCTAGGTTGTCGAAATACATCTAGTGTTCGCTTTCTAGCATCGTGACATAAGTAGTGTAGTTATCTTGTTTGAATACAAATGTGATAGTACCCGACCTGCGTTGCTCCGCGACGCGGGACATTTGAATTGACCCGTGGATGCGGTGCGACGATCGATGACACGTTGTCCCCGGGATTACGGCTTCACCACTTGGACACGCTTCTCCAAACTTGTACACTAGTCCAACACATGTTCTCCCTCAACGCGGCCAACCTCGTCATCGCTCTTACCTCGTTCTTCTTTCTCCTCGCATCCTATGCCGTCCTCTTTAGCGCGTTCCTCCCACTCTCACACTTCCCTGTACGCCGCACACGCCTTCTTGCTGACTCTCTGCCCCTCGCCTAACGTGACTCAGCTGCTTGACGTCCTGGCCCAGGACACGCACTACAAGTACTTTGCGCTCCTGATCATACCCACTACCTCGTACTTTGTCATCGCGAACTGGGTCGGCTGGCAATACTACCAAAACTCGTGAGCCCTTGCCAAGGCACACGCGTGACGCGTCGTGTTCGCAGTGCGTGCGTGGCGCGAGTCGCAGGGCGAGTAGAGCCAGTGATTCGGGACTCGGACTCGGACGTGTATGTGTGCGTGCGTATAATACATATACCCATTGAATAAATATGATGTGATATGTATGTATGGAGATGCTAATGAGATGTTCGACGGCTCTACTTGCAATTCAATCTGCCTCGTGTCCATCCAACTTGTTCTTCACGCCACCCGATCGCGATCACTTTCACTAGTCGATCACCCAAAGGGAACACGCCTACACGCACCCTGCATTGATCCATGTGGGGACTTCACGACAGGGGCCTCGACGCTACTCGGGAGCCCAGCACCGCACGTCCTGCTTCAAGGCCACGTGTCCGCAGGCCATTCCGCATCATCCAGTAATGACATACCCAAAACTTTGCATGCGTGTCCAAGAAGCCGCATGCTTAATAGATTCGGATCGCCCCTCTCCATATCTTACCAAATTCCGCCAACACAATGTCAGATTCAGGGCGTGTTTATGTTCGCAACATCCTGCCAGTTATCCACTCAGCTCTCTAGGATTAAATTCAGCCGCACGCCACTCACCAACATGTCATGTCTGTGGCGGATTCAGGGTAGTGGTCCAGGCGATCGTGACTTCTCAGTAGGTGGCCGAGACCGCATCCGTACTTGTTTCAGCTCTTGCCACAGCCGACTCCGTTCAGGTTCACTCTGAGTTGGGGCGACAGACCTCGCTGGACTTGGCTCACGCTCGCGATACGACAGCTTCGAATGTGCTGGACTCGCGTTTCGTCGTGCTCTCAACCATGGTCGAGGGGACGGTGGTGGCTCGTCAGTTGCCACTGCGGACGATTTGGAACGAGCAGGGCTTGGGTCCCGTTCTCGGCGGATTTTGAGTCGAGAGAGAGCGACTGCATCTCCACGCGGCCGGCTAGACAGAAGACTAACAATGCCAGGTTTCGCGTTCAGCCCATTGGAACGGCTAGTGAGCCCACTCGGGCCTGCGTCGGAATCCGAGGTTTCGGTTTCAGCTGTATTCCGCCGAGGGTATGCATTCCTCGTAGCCTTTAGCACCAACGAACCATTAGCCTTTGGGGTGGCCACGGGTGGTCCGTTGGTCATGGTAGGCAGCCGTAAATAACGGGCACGACTAACGATAGCAAGTTAATGATCGTCCTAGCTCGGCAATTCTTTAACCAGATCACTCACGCTATCTCCTTAAGGTGACGCTTGGTTTTGTACGCTTGGCTCCACTTCTCGAAGGCTCTTGCTGAAATTTTTCATTAGCGGATCAAGTCTTTAATATTAGAGCCTAGAACGTACAAAGAACGGCTGTGGTGTAAATCTCACGTGCTTTCTTGGCCTGGAGGACTTGAGGCATAGCAGCTCGCCAAATTTCCCAAACTTTCGCCTTGGTCCGAGACGCACGAAATTGTATAGCGGGCAAAGACTTGAGGAAACAAATGTCAGTGGAAGGTGTGTTTTTACTTGATCGTGATCGCTCACTCTCGTCTTGGAGTGCCAGATCCCAAAGGCGCGGAAGACGAGGTTCTTCTGGCTCTGTTGTGCTACCTGGTGGACCTTCAGCCCCAACGTCAGCCTCTTAATTCACCATGTGCACAGGCTAGGTCAGGACTCACTATGGGATGCAACTTCTCTTCCATGAACTTCTCCCTCCACCTATCCCACGCAACTTGCATGGTGGCGCGATCAAACTCGACCTGTTTCTCTAGCAAGAGAACCCGCTTATGCCGCCGAGCGCGAGCGACGTTCAGCCATTTGTGGAACATTCGTCCCAAGCTTTCTATTTACAAAAAGAGTGACCGTTAAAACCGGGACATCGCTTTGAAGAAAAACCACCCACCTGCACGCTTGATGTCAAGGTGGCTTTCCATAAGACTTAGGTCTTCGACGTGTCTCAAGCAGATATTTTTCCATTTTTTAAATGTGGATCTACGGGTGAAGAGTCAAACACCGTCCATGGGATTAGGAATGTACCTTTACTTGAGAACGACTTGCGAATGTTTTTGACGAACTTCGAGCTCTCGAAGCTTAATTTCGATCACGCGATTCGTCCAGCGACTCAAGACAACGGCTAACATCCGCTGTGGACGATATCAGTAAGAATTTCCAGTTTTCCAGTAGCTGCAAAGCTTACGGTATTTACTCGGCTAATGATCTGCTCTTCTGCGGTGCGAAGCCAACACCTTCGATTTGCCTTGGTTTGCCATGCTGTATGAAGCCATTCAAAACAGCCGACAAGAAGAAATCCTGCGGGGTGACTTACTTCTCATGTACTTCTGAACTTTGCGTGCTTCTATCGCCTTGAGTTTGTTTTGCCGCTTCTTTTCAGCCAACTTGGATTTCCATACATTTAATGTCCGTCGTTGTACGATGAATCTCTCAACGGTTTTCGCGTGCTTGAGAAGTTTCAGTTTCACACGCAGTTGGAGTCTCCACTTCAAAAGTGCATCATATTGTACTCGCGCAAGGTGACGTTGAATCGCAAAAGTCCGGCGGTTCTGATAAATGATATGAACTTGACGCCATATTTCCAAAGCGGACGACAGCGTCGAAGAATTGGATCGCATGTTGAAGGCAAGCGCACAATCTAGACATAATAAGCATTACCCGAGTCATGAATACACGCTTCACGTTACCTTCCAGCTGACGAATCTGACGCATCTGTTCTCTCCAGACCGCCCAAGCGCCTTTGATAAGGCGTAACGCCCTGACTCTTTCAAGGAGTTTGCCTCGCTCCCTGGCCTTCCACACTCGAGTAACGGCTCGGATAAGTACGTCGTCCTGTCTAGCGAGGTGTTTATCCGCTTTATTCTCCATTGCCTGCGAGCATGCTAAATGGGAATGCTCATAAACAAGAGATATAAACCTACGCGTATCCGGTCTCTGGCTGTTTTCCATGATCTGACTGCCAACTTCATCACATGAATAGCATAGAATCCATCGGCTGTTTGGCGGTCATAACTACGCCGAGCGGGTTAGTTTCTACGACTTGATAAAGATGAAGTTGGATGAAGCACGTTTTTTTCTTCCACACCTGTATCACTTTGCGGTTGACTCGGGACCCGACCTTGGCCTTCACCATCTTCTCGGTATCGCGGACTGCGAGAGCTCGCCTCCAACGCTTCCAGGCTTGCAGCACCGCACTACATGTTGTTCTCCGGTAGAATTGATCTGCGGCTACCTCCAAGCGATCTATCTTGGACAGGTTTGCCTTCCATCGCAGGAAAACATGCTGGACAACACGTTCATTGTACTGGAGCTCGGATAGGTGTAAGCGGAAAGACTGTCGCCACCTTGCCCAGGCATCCTTCTGGATCTTGAGGTCACGCTTCTCTCGAATAGTCTTCATCTTTGCTCGCATGTCGTTTCGCCAGGCAATCTGCCTTTTCTCCTTTAGTTTTGCCTTCCATACCATCAGCGCCGCACGAAGACAACGGGTATTGACCAGAGTATCAGCATGTCTCATTCTCTCCATACGCGAGGACGTGGCATTACGCCACCGTCGAAGGGTTGACCCGAGGATAACATTGTCTCGAGCCTCAGTGACCTGTTGATTCGTTGTCTGCGGAGAGCTCGCGTTATTTGAATTGAAACAATAGAATAGGGGAAGTTCCGCACAATCAACCATTGGTAGCCGAGGAGCCATATCTCCCAGCAGCGTTCTAGAAGTTTATCGTCGCGGAACTTAGCCGCATCTTCTTCATCTCGCGCCATTTTGATCTTCTTCCACGCATCCTCTTCATTGATCGTGCTGCCCTTGCGGTCACGAGATTGGGGTACTGTTGTTTGAAGGTGAGGCTCAGGTCTGGGTAATTTGATTGGCGAAGGAGCACGGGGAACAAGGTGATTCCGGAGGCTGGCCGCTGCTGTCTTGGCAGTGGTTCCTATGAGGACTGCTGCTCGGTAAGAAGGTGGGGTTGTCGAGGGGGATAGCATTACACCATCCGTGGTGTCCGAGGTATCCTCCCAGGTAGGCACGCGTCGAAGTGCATCCTGATAGGTACTCTGGGGCAGAGGGGTGACCGGATGGGTGAGACTTGGAGGCAAGATGGGGTTGGTTATACGGGAAGCTGGGGTATTGAGTGGTACCGCTTTCGATATACTCTTGTACTGGGGCCGAGTAGTATACCGCGCTGGTTCTTCGTCGCGTTCCGTGTCCGAAGAACATTCCGCCTGGCCCTCCTCCGTCCGTTCGGTGCCCTGAGACGTCTCAGTTTCGTCGCGGTCTTGGTGGGAATGAAGAGTGAATACGTCGTCATCGTCGTCGTGTACGGGGGCCATGAGGTGTGCCGTCGAGCGTGTCCGGATTGGGAGAGGAATCTTTCGAGGTTGGGGAGGGGTTTTGGGTCGAGGGGCGCTACGCAACGACACAGTACCATAACCATGCTGCTTCTTCACCCCATCCCACTTGACCTGCCAATTTGGTCCTCTCAGCTTGCATATCTCCAGCAGCCTTCCATAGTGAATCGTTTCAGTTTGGCTGTCGAGACCCCGTGCGTGCAATTCGTCGTTGTATGCCTTCAAACCGGAGAGGAAAGAGGTCGCGTTCGGAGCGATTCTGCTAATTACTGCATCGAGAAAGTCGACTTCTGATTGAGAAAGTCCCTGTAGTTCTGACCTGGATGCTGCAGAGGCCCTCGAAGAATCGGGAGGGGGTTTGGCCGGGGACGAAGTGTGGATGGGTCTGAAGCCGAGCATGCTACACCCAACGAAACGCGTCCTGCATTTTTGCACGACGCGACAACACGTGATCTATATAGCTTATCTAATCGATCAACGACCCCTCAAAAGAGTGGCAATTTCTGCATCCTTGGTGCGATTGCTCGTCTCAGAACTGACACAGCAAAGTTCGTCACGCGAGAAATCCAGAGTGACCACAGCGCTCACCGTTGTAATGCTTCTTTCAGTCTCGAAACTTCAGCAGCGAGCTTGTCGTTTTCAGTAACCAACTCTTCCATCCGCTTCTTCTGGCTTCGGTCCCTGAACTCATACTGCATCCTCTGTCGCTCAGCTGATTGCAGCAATTCCAGCGCTTGGTCGATCTCGAACGAGTCCATGTACTCCGAGAGGCCCTTCACCCTCGCCTTCACTCCGTTGGTATAATCGAGCACGTTTTCAGCGGTAGTTGGTGATGCGCTAGAGGATGAATATGTGTCTTCCGGATTCGTAAAAAGTGGTAGAGCATCATCCTCCTGCAACCCAGCTACTTGGTCGTACTGGATCTGTTAAACAGACACCAGGAATACAACATAGACGAAGCAATTCCTGCAGATGAGTACCAACCTGATCCTGGGTCTGCGCCGATGGGGCACGCTCACGTTCCTTTCCCTTCCTGCTGCTGGAGGCGGAAGAGACTTGCTTAGGCTTGACAAACCGTTCCATGCGGTGCGTAGTTTGAGGTGGTGTAAGCGGTAATTTGTTACCAGAAGACACTGCATCTGTATCCGGCTGTTTCCCTGTATCTCCAGTAGGTGGTGGGGTCAGGCGTCGTTTCTTGGGGGTCGAGGGCTGAGCCTCGTCCTTCACGGGCGCACCCGCTTGAGGGGAGCCATAATTCAATCCCAGAAAACTCCTGAAGCTTTTTCCTGGTTGTTCTCCCAAATCGGCTGTATCGTCAATCTCGGTGGGCACTGGCGACGGTGGCTGAGGGTTGGCTTCAATGCCAGAAGATGTAAACGATCCTGCCTCCTCCGATAAACCAAGATCATGACTAAGACTAAGATCTTGTTCGCGTTGTTGCAAGCCCACTTCAATGTCCTTCAAGCGCTGCACACTTTGTGGGGTCCCTAACAACGAGCCAGTCGATAGTGAAGGCTTGAAGCGTCTTTCCAGTGGGCGTGTGGGGCTTGCAGGAACGGAGCGTACAGTAGTCTTCGCCTCTTCATTCGGAGGACTAGGGACAGTTGGAACCGTTGACGAGCCTGAAGCTGGATCACCTAGACCGACCAGCATACTATTCGAGTCCTTGGGCAGGACCAAATCATCTGCCCAGACTAGGATAAACATTCATCAGAGCACCGTACACGCAGTGCCTTCTGCTAATCTAAGGCCAATGAGGGGAGTCTTACGGAAAAATTTACACTTGCTTGTGCCTCCTACGGGTCTCTTGCAACAGTAAAAGTCGCTATTTCAACGAGCATAGCATGTCAGGGATACGCGTGACACCGGAACTATACTCGCACGAGTATCACTAATCGCACCGATTTAGATGTTTCGATGTCTTCGATTTGCGTTTCACTGCCTCCTCGTTATGTTTGCAGTAAACTCTCCCATCAGGACCGAGACCACCGGAGGACATAGTGCATAACGTTAGGAGGTGGTGGTGATGGGGAAATAGTACGTCGACTCTGAATAGCGCTTATCTAACGAGTGATGTGCCTCGTGTCCTACCCTAATCTGAGCTGTCTGCAACTTGGATATCATTGATTCAGATTGTATCCCGTACAAAACCTAGTGTGCCAAGGGATGAAGCAATAAGCTCCAGTATGCGTTCACTCTCTTTTTCTTGGATCTCTGATAGCTCCTCCAGTTCTGACAACAGTTCCTTGTTGTCTATGAGTGTCTCCCCGTGTATTCGAAAGAAGACGTTCTGCAGAGTCTGGACAGCCTCGAAATCTTTATGGGACTGCAGACGTCGTTGAAGCACGTGTATGAATTGTCGCAGGTGTTTCAAGGTGACTAGGGATCGTAGCTCAACATCAATTGCAGGAGGTGACAAACTCTTGATGTAGTCGAAAACTTCGTCATCACCTACGAGGATATATAAACATCGGACCGAAAGAGAATTCAGCGGACATGTCACAATCACCCTTTTTCTCAAGCCTCGCTAGTTTTGTGTGGAGAATGCTCTTCGATTTGGTCATGGTTTCGTTCAGGCGCGTCTTCTTCTCGGCCTTTTC
This sequence comes from Leccinellum albellum, assembly GCA_038090015.1. Lineage (NCBI taxonomy): Eukaryota > Fungi > Basidiomycota > Agaricomycetes > Boletales > Boletaceae > Leccinellum > Leccinellum albellum. Next base: position 13,277 of record JBBPLX010000556.1, read on the forward strand.
TTCCTTCTTCTCCCCAATGGCAAATCGATGCTCCACACCGGGCAATGTAGGGAGGAAGAAGGGTGCTTGTTCAGGCTTTCTTGGCGGTTCTGTCGGTTGGTTTCGTTGCTACATGTCCCATCCAATCAGTTTAGGCAAAAACATGATCCTGTCACACCTACTTGGATAACCTCCAGGCTCAGCAATGTTTGCCATCGTGACCGGGGCAGTAAAGTCAAGGTGACAAGATCCCCGTCCAACTGGGGAGGCGTAGAGAAAATATCCATAGGCTTCTCTTCCATCGTCAGTCTGGTCAATGCTTCCAGGGCTAAAGATAGTTGCGTGAGTGATCGCACAATAAAGCCAACTGATAGATGTATACCATCATCCTCCACATCTCCTTGCATAGATGGCATACAGACTTCTCCAATATCTTGCTCAGACACTGTTTGAAGAGTGACTTCCGCAAATTGTGCTCTGTTTGCCCACAAGAACACTCCAACGCTGTCTACATGGGCAGTTGCCAAAAAGTCGTTCGTCGGTGAGAACGCAATACTCGTGGCGACACTTGGTGTACGGAAAGCATCGATCAAGCCGCCGGTTGGAATATCGAATGTCCGTATTACTGAGTCGAGGGATGTAAATACTAGCCAGCGGGAGTCTGGTGAAAATGCCTGCATGATGTCAGCGAGTAATAGTATCAGATATGACCGGGAATCCGTACAACGTCAAGGATCCGAGCTTGCGAGCCACACGATAGCTCTCTGACTATGCGTCTTGTTTCAATGTCGACCACACGCACCGTTGCATCTTCACAAATGATAGCCAACAGTCCAGAATTTCGATGGAGGACCATCGAATGAGTAGACGAGGACAACACTAATGTATAGTCCAGTTTTGTAGTGTGGAAATCAAAAAACTGTTCCGGATTGATGAGAACTTGAAAAGGACATATAGTTAGGAAGGCTTACGTTGATAGTTCCGTCCAATGTACTCCCAATAACGAGACGATTCAAAGCATCGGTGGCTAGGCCTGTTATACACCGCTCACCGCCCTTCGATGCAGATGTGGCATTCAACCGCCCTACCGCTGCTTGAGGGCAAGGTCCTACGTTGAATGTTTTCCTCTTCAAGCCAGACTGCATGTTCCACATGTGGATCTCTCCCGTCGATGAGCCTGCAATACCAAAATTTCCACACGCAGATATGCAGACACACTAAGCGGACTCCCTGAGTCATGATCGTGCAGTAATTGAGGTTGCGCACCTTCACATAACTGGATGAAATTTTGCGTTTGGCGCCGTCGGTACAAGGCCAGGCGTGTTTTCCCAGACGTTTATTCAATACCGTCCACGATCGCACTAAAGGTTCGTCAGTGTGGGCTGTAAGTACGTCATCCCAGTCCTTGGAACGCATCGTCGAGTGGGCAATAGATGTAATCGACGGGAATTTCAGTGACGCCAGAGATTTAGAGAGTACTGCAGCTTTCTTGACAAGGGAACCTACAAAAGTTGGTATCAGTGAGTAAGTTTGGTCGTAATAGCGTCACGTCTACCTTGAGACATCTCGAATGATCTTGAGTCGCGGACAACAGAAGTGTACCGTAGACTCCGGTCAGTCGAGGCGGTCAGTAATTGTTTTCCGTCTTCCCCATAGTATCTAATCAGATGGGGCGGAGCATGGTGTCCAGAGCGAAATTTGAGTAGTTGTGGAGCAGCGGTAGGCGAGTCAAACAACCATTGCTAGTCTACTGTTATAAGTAACTAAAACCCAAAGGGTCGGAGCGCACCTTGACGCAGTTATCTTCACCAGACGTTATCAGAATTGGCTGGCCAGGTACCCATTGTACAGCACTGATGGCTGCGTCATGAGCACCCCTAATGAGATGCAAAAGGCGACCGCCTGAGTTCAGATCCCAGAGAGCTAGATGCCCATGCGAAGAAACAGAGGCAAGGACCTGGTGCTCATCTTGCGTGGAAATGAATAAGAGAAGTGAAAATTCAGTAAAACCATGATCCTAACCACTTCGAAACGACAACCCTCTGATCGCGCCACCTTCCATGAACATCCTCATCAACCTCTCGTCTGCACGTATATCATATACGGATATTTCGCCTGACGTGAAGCCGACGCCCACAACATCGATCGCAGGAGACTGCACTAACGCTGTGATGGCGGAAGAGGTCATATTCGACAAGCCATGGGCAGTCAACAGTTTTGAACTTGAAATTTTGTGTATGCACGTCCTAGAACCAATATGTGAATCGATTATACAAATATACAGATTACTGCACTCACTGAGTTCGTATATTCCACAACTGCAAATCACCTTCGCTGCTAGCCACTAGTAATTTGTTCAGATAGGTTGCGGGATGCAGTAAAAGTACTGCCGTGAAGCCGATGTCAAACTGGATGGCACAAGAAAACAAGGGTTCTAGAGCAAAATGAGACTCGTGAAGGAATATTCGACGAGCTATCTCACCATCGCTTGAAACGTCCCAGACAAGCATTCGGCTACCATCTTCGGTCAAGGCAAGCAAAAGAGATCCGAATATGACCGTAGAAGTCAGTGGGGTTCCAAGAGGATTCACAACTCGAGCAATCTATTATAGTTGTTGGCGGAATTCAAGCGCATCGAACTCACATACCTCTTTTCCCCTCAAATATTTAATGACATGGACACCCGACGCCGCAAATATTGCATCGCCTTCCATGACTAGGGATGCGATTGCGTCTGGTTCCTCCGGGCCTGTACACCGAAGATATTCAAGAAACCTCATTGGTTTCAACAGGCGTGCACTCACCAACAAATAATAGAGTCATCTTCCCCCCCTCCCAAAGTGCCCATGATCTCCCAAGGCACGTAAGGATATGTATTCGTGGGCCTTCGGTAGCACCCTTATGAGAACGCGTTTGCAAGTGAAATGGTATATGATTCGTGACCAGTCCCAGTGCGCGGAACGGAGCAAATAAACGGATACCGTTGTTCAGTTTTTGAGGGGTCCTGGACGGTGCAGATTTTGTGGAGGTCCGAATCTTCTTTCGAGGACGTCTCCTAACCTCTGGGTCTGCAAATTCAGCCATCACTCTGAGTGTCTTTCTGCAAAAGTGGAAAGTTGCAGATTCAAATCACTGTATGAATCACGTGACTGATCACTTCCAACCTTGTCATGATCCAATATGAACCCACTGGCATATAGTCTACATACAGACACCTAGTTCGATCAAATAGGTTACATACGGTTACAGGAATGTTCACCGACCAGCGTATCTAGTCTACACCAGGCCACACTCGAACTGGTATAACGTCTATACAATCGACTCTCCTCGTACAGTTTCCCCCCCGAGACTGGATGCTGTTTGTTTCGTATGATTTGATTCGTCATTGATGGATGCTTCTTCCACCTTGGTAGAACCCGCTTCACCGCTGGCCATTTTTATTGCCTCGCTTTTCTCGGTATCACCCATCTTTTCCGTGCCCTCCCGAACAACCGTCCGGTGCAGTGAATATCCGCGGATAAAGACGATAAGAATTAGGCCAAGAGCTGACAATGGTGTGTTCACAAGCCAAATCGTACTGATAGAGCGAGCATAGGCTTGCATCACTGCATCTCTCAGTGTGATATCCTATAGCAAAAGAATTCGAGATCAGAGAACATTGTAGATCAGTGAATCCACACACAGTAATTGAAGCTATTTGCCTGATACTGTCGTTGATCGAAGCGGCGTTGGCACCGATCGTAACGCCAACGATGCCTTTCAACCTTGCTTGGAGGGTACTCGAGATAATAGCTTCTCCGACTGTGATACCAATTGTACCACCCAGGGTACTGGAGTATACGTGAACCTAGAATCTCTCAAATGCACATGCCATTACGTACCGCGCGAAGACCAGCGTCCCTGTGCTCGTGGCCATGTCTTTGAAGGGCATGGCAGCTTGAAGTCCGATGAGCGGCGTCTACCGATAACCTTAGTAGGAAACTAGACTGTAAAAGATGGAAGGTACGGCATACCTGGAACAAGCAACCGATGCCAAGGGCTGCAATTAGTGGGTATATTTCCTGGGTAGCACTGCAAATTCGATACAGATACTGGCGCAACTCCAAGGAATTTGCACTCACATGCTAGATGTACTGTCCAACGTAATCATGAGGCCCCATCCAACGGTCATCACGACCCAAGCGAACCACATGACTGGACGATACGACCCAGTGCGTGACACAACCACGCCCGAAAGTGCCGATTGCATGGCACCACCAAGGGAATATGGAAGCATCCTATTGATGCATAAATGAGTAATTTCATATATACACAGGGATTGGACTGACTTGATACCGGAGGTAGTGGCCGAGGCACCGAGAACTATGAAGGTTGTTAGTTGTTGATATAGAAAGAGGGGAATTAAGTGTGCCTTGATAGTACATCGGTAGATAGCTGAAGAATACTCAGTACCGAGGTCGCCCCATAAAATAAAAGGCGTACTATGATCCTATTCTCACAAAAAATAAATGATACGTCAATGACTTTTGGCATGGGTTGACATACCCGTAAAGAAAACAATAGCGTGCAAAAACACGGAAATTATAATCAAGCCCGTCGTGCGAGTCTACAAAAAAATCAGTAACCTGCAAGAAGGAAAAGGCTGCACACGAGCCTTGAACAGTCGTGGCGGAATGATCGCAGATCGCTTGGTATATAGCTCGTTAATCCCAAAGACCACGAGTAAAAGACCTCCAATGACGAGGAGAGAAATAGTTTCGGCGCTTTTCCCTGGGTGGAATTTAGTCTTTCAGCATGTCCATCCACGACAACAAAATGTACAAACATGTAGTTTCGCTCGAGTTGAACCCCACTAAGAGGCAGACGACGCCAGAGACCACAGTGACCAACCCGATAATATCAAACTCCCTGGCGTGATCGCGGAACGATTTTCCTTGATGCGGATTGAGGTTCAAAAACAGGAATAGAAGAGCCCCTGCTACGCCGCCAGTCGGTCTGTCTCAAAAATCAGACAATTTATTAAATCGGAGGAAGCCTCTAACAAATTGATCCAGAAACACCTTTGATCCTAGTCAACAAAGAATCCGACACTCAATTGGATGACATACCACCTCCACGAGACATGATCGGTGAATACCTGAAATATAGGTTAAGCCAAAAGCGATACTTCCCCCGAAGAAAACATACTCCGCCAACGAGCGGTCCCACAACACTACAGGAATTGAGAAAACTCTGTTGATCATCAAACATATCATCACTTACCTTGCAATGCCCCAAGTAGCACCAATAATTCCTGCATATTTTCCTCGGCTGACAGGTTTGAAAGAGCGGGAGGCAAGCAAGAGGATAGAACTTACTCTTTCAGAGGTACGATGTCTGATATAGTGATCTGTACCATCTGCATGATGCCACCCCCACCTATTCCTTGCACAGCACGACAAACTATGAGCCATGTCATACTCTGGGCGGCACCACATAATCCTGATCCAAGCTGTACATGGGTTACATTTGCATGTTGATCGCAGCGAGTAAAAACACAAACCAAGAATATGATAATGGACCCATACAAGACGGGCTTGCGGCCTATTAATCCAATAAGTGGGAGGGATTAGATAAGATAATCGGAATAAATACAGACCAAAAATGTTAGAGAGTTTTCCATATAGCGGACCCAAGGCCGCAGAGGCTAGCATGTATGCGCTAGAACGAAGTTAGGCCAGCGGGACAACAAACGTTGCGCTTACCTGCCAACCCAGCTGTAGTTGTTTCCTCCACCTAGGTCGGCTACGATGGTAGGTAATGCAGTGGCTACAATGGTCTGCACGCCATGTCAAGTAAAGGGAAAGGTAAGAATATTGGTAAAGCGATACCTGATCGAGTGCAGCGAGGAAGGTAGAACACATGATGCCAAAAAAGACGATCCCAAGGCGATTTTTTGGCACGACATGCAGTTCATCCTGCTTCCAAGACGCCCCTGGTTCAGCCTTTGTAGCTGAGCCCTCACTCACGGGAACGGATGAAGACATGGCGGGCGAGAATTGGGGAGAGGGCGGAGGAGCAGAGTACTACACGATGGTGGATGGGAGCGAGGACAGGGAGAGTCCTGGACTATGTGAGTGAATTGCATAGCAGTATTCTTAGTGCTCGTCTCTATTTCTGAAGGAAAACCTGAGTAAC
>JBBPLX010000557.1:0-19432 GCA_038090015.1 Leccinellum albellum
CGATAGCTTGATTAGTACCTAGTATGACGACCGCACTACGCTTGGCCGCACAATACTGATCATGTCCTCAGTCTCTCCGAGCTCGATTCGCCATCCGCAAAGTTTGATCTGCTTGTCAACTCGTCCAGTGCTCGCTCTCCAGGAACGAAAAGTTAGCAGGTGGTGTTCCTCAATGTTGCTCAAGGGTTAAGAAGTATAATTAGACGCTTCGATCGGAAAGATTTGCAGACACGTATGATAACGCAAGATGCCCCTTCGGTAAGCCACCCAGAATTGGTCCACGATGTCTGTGAATCACGTTGCTTACTCGGGTAGCAAGATGGTTCTGCGAGATGATCAAAATCGGATCGTGGTGTCGAACCTTGGTTCAATAAAAAAAGGACAGACCGAAAATGTTGAAACAAGACAGAGATTGACAATGAAATCCTTGACTAATAAGTAGGATATGGGAACAAGGCACAAGGTAACAATCTGAGAGTGGATGAGCAGGCTCGACGAACCACGAAAAGACAGAATTCAAAGCACACGGCGGGAAATGGGCGGTGCAAGGCGAGCGGTACTGGATCACCAGCCAGCCACCTGCTTATATAGGATGGCATTACCCATGAGGATGGTACCTGACGATTCCACGACACGACGCATCGACTGACGCGACGCCATGTTTACGGTGGTGTGGCAGCGTCGTGTGGTGGTTCATGGGCGTGAGAAATTGGCAGCGCAAGCAGAGCAGCGACCTTCGGCACTCGGCTTGGCCGTAGTGAGTTTGAGCTCCACCTAAACGTTGTTTGATCTTTCTTCCTCATCGTCATTCAATCTCTACCCCTGCCTTGAATGATGTGATATTGACGTTCCTGTAGATCTCGATCCCTCACACACGAGGACCTCCAAGATCTCCGCGGGTGATTTTACCTTTCCCCGTCGCGCCTTTACTCATGCATTCGATTTCTTCCAGATAAGTCTAGGTATGACGTGCCTATGGACGGTGAATGGGTTACGATCGCAGTCGTGGCGGAAGGGGGTCCTGTCAAACACACTTGGGCGCCAGTGGATATCACTCCAGGGGACAGTGGTCATGCTTTGGACAATGAAACTATATAAAAGCCTAGTCACCATCTTGGCTACTGCAAGAAACCCGAGAAGAACGGTCCAGCCAAACCGCATTGTAAAAATATATAAGCATGAAACTCACCGATTTTGGTCCTCGATCTCGGTCTCCTGCATCTAGTGGTAAAGCCACCATAAAAGGATGTCGCCTTTTTAATATTGTTGCTGCTCGGGTCCGAAGGGTCAATCAAGTGACCGCGGAACGTGGTAGTGTCGAAAAGATAAACAATTGCGGGTGCAAAGGCGCGCGTTCGAATCAATGTCCAAGCTCAAGGAAAGTGCTGTGGTCGTGCTCCTGAATCCCAAGGTTTCGGAGCCTCTTCTGGTTCGTTCATTTTCTCTTATTGACGCCTCCATAGCACAATGATAAGATGCTACATCCTGTAAATAATATCTTCGTAGTCACCCCAGATCCCGCGACATCTATCGCGACTATCGGACATGTCCGTGGCCTTGGCAAAGTGACGAAGAGGGACAGTAAAGCATACGTAAGCTGGATCGACAAGAGAATAAGCAAGCAACGTCTGCGAGCGGCAACTGAAGAACGCTGTTCAGAGGAAGCGGGCGGGGGGAGCAGAATTTTCAGTTGGGTTCGTTTGGATTTCTCACCGTTCCTGCATGATTTTTTAATCGACAGGGCCATGACCGTCCCCAGCCCAAGCCCACCGCGGGGAATTCTATATATGTTGTCTCGGGACACATCGTCGGTGGAGGGTCTGGAAATATGGATACATTCACCGTCGAAAACCTTGGAAGAGAGGCTCAGGAAAAGGCGGACTTGAAGCGGAGGCTAGGAAAGGATGCAGATCGGGAGCTAAAGACGCTGCCTAACAGGAACAAGGGAAGGGCAGGGAGAAAGGGAGAGGGAAAAAGGTTGGCAAGGAAAGAGGAAATGACAGAGCGGCGGACGGGGACGAGCAGGAAGAGGAAGAGGCGAAGAACGCTCTCTGACAGACGCTCCGGTGAAGCCTGCGTACTCTGCGAACATTATCAAGCATCTCGGGTTCGACCCTGCCACGAAAGTGGGGGGGAAGCACGCAGAGGATCTCTGACCATTCGGAAAAGGTGCATTTGTCACGATTATTGGGTTGATGTTTGTGTGACGTTGATTGTTGGTGTAAGCTAGCAACGCTGGCGGCTGTCCAGGGGTCAAGAAAATAAATCAACCTGGCTCAAAGGTCACAGTTCTCTGATCCACTATCAATAGCACCACAAATATCCATACCCCAAGAACTTCATAGCCAACTTGCCGCATCCCAACACACACTCCACGTACACGGTAAGTTGTAGGAGTGTGAAACTACGTATGCTCAAGGTCACATGTATGATGCCACACAGTCTCTCAAGATTGCGAACGAAGTGACTGAGGATTCAAGGCGGAACAAATCGATCGCCAACTGGTTCCAACGTGAGTTTCCCCATCACGTAGTAGGATTGTATATTCAAACACTTGCCATCAGAATTCATGGATGGATCCGTATCCGAGCTTCGGATCGATACCGGGAATATTAACAATACCCCGAATTGGATTGTTGGTGACACCTTTCTCGTAGGCTGGACCTTCGTGTTCTTTGTCTATTTCCCCGACTTTCTTTTCGCTCTTATTTGATTCGACTGATTGACTTTTGGGGTGGTACTATCGCTCTTCGTGAAATCCGTCGCTACCAAAAGTTGGCGGAGTTGCTCATTCGGAAGCTGCCCTTCCAACGTCTCGTTCGTGAAACTGTGCAGGACTTCAAGGTAAGTATCTGGCATCAATGTTTATGATGACTCGCATGATAAATGTTTTGTAGACGGACCTACGTTTCCAATTTTCCGCTGTGAGATGGCGTTGCAGGCCGCGGAGGCGGATATCAACCTCGCTGCTGTCCATGCTGGCAGGCGTGTTACTATCCAACCGAGGATCTTACCCCCTCACGGCAGTTGCTTGGCGAGCGTTTGTAAAATCTTACATAGATTCACTTTGTTTCTGGTTAATCCGGATGTATACTACTGTACCCTAAGGTCGTTTATCTATTTCAATTCCTAGTAGCGATTTCTTTGTGTGGTTTTGAAGTGGCAGGTCGCACATGGGGCTATGCTACCCGAAATACTGACACCCGTGCTCAGTAGCTACGGATGCCCTATATAACCTCGAGGATCGACACGAGTGCCACCTTGGGCTTGACCAAGATCGATTTCGAACCTTCACTCCTCTTCCCTGCTGCAGCTGCCCTCGTTTGCTTCACCAGCCCCAATTCGACCGTGCACAACACCGTTTCCCGACGTCCTTCCATTTCGCTCAGCGTCCCCTGGCCCTTCCCATCGTCATCCCAATCCTGCATCGCCCTCCCATCAAATGGTGTCTCGGGTCGCACTGATAAAATATCAAGATCATCTGAAATCACTCCCGCACCGATAATCATATTGATATCCCGGGCAAGCGAAACGAAATCGCGAATCTTGTCCGCGAATTTCGACCCGAGTGTAGACGTGATGTCGTGCATAGAGTTTGTGCAACCCGCTGCTAACAGGACGTCGGAGAGCCCAGAGACTATGGTCGTCTCCATCATGTGCATGAATTCAGGACCCTCAGTGCGAGTAGAAGTGGCATATCGGTGCGTCAGGGCGCGCCAGTTCCCAGATATTGCTTGGCCCTCTGGCGGGCTCCTCATCAGCACACATCGCTTAATCATTGAGACCCACTCACCTTCTTCACGCATCCTCTGGTATATTCCATCGATGAATGCGTTATGCGACCCTTGTGTGGACCGTTGGGATGCAATCGCGCACAATTCGTACATCAGATAAGCCTGAAATGCCATTTCCACGAGGATGGGGTTGTTAACCTGCTTTCTCGTCTTCAATACTTGCATAAACCGCACTCCCAAGAGCCCTGACGCCCTAGTTTGTTCATCGGCTCGCGTGCTCGTCTGGCGGACGCGCGGCGCCTCAAACTTGAGGTGATGGGCCACCCACTCAGCCATGAAAGTACTACACTGTTGCACCCCTTCGTTGAGCTTCCGCAGCGTGCTCACGACCTCCGATCCCGAGAATTTGTCTGCGGTTGTGAAGAACCTCTCGACGCCGTATAGTTCTGATGTGCGCTGCTCGAGCATTGCCCTCGCCGACTCATTGTCCTGACGTAGAGCCTTGTTCTGGTTCCTCTGTGCCTCGTACTCTTGCTTCAGCGCCGCATACGCTTCAGCTATTTCCTTTTTTTCCCGTATGGCTGTGCTGTGCTCTCTGGATCGTTCCTCGAGTTGCCGTACGAGGGTCGCATTAGCGTCTGCCAGTGCATTATCTTCGTCAACCGCAGCTTCAAGTTTGCCTTGTGGAACGCTGAACTCTTCCAACTGCTCAAAACATCCTGGAGATGACTCCATGGTTGACTCTCTCTCGGTGGCATGGACAGAATAAGGCGATATATGCTGAGGTGCATTGTCACGGGACGCCACCTCTGTCGCAATCGGCTCTTCGTAAGCACAGTTTCTGAGAGAAGACCCTGTGTCCTGTTCTCGGGCACTTGTAAACCATAGTTTTACGGAGATGTTTAGCACCCATAGCAGGGCTTGTTTTTTCCATACCTGACTTGTCTCCATATCCTCGAGGCAGATGGTATCATGGGCGGATGGCAACTTCTCTTTAAACATTTTGGTGGACTCTGTTTTCTGTCGTGTATCGTCATGTTGAAATGTTTTTGCACCAAAAGTGGATGCCATACCTCAGAATATCGGTGGCAGCAGGGAGAATGAGAGTTGGGACGTGCAAACGTGAAGTTGAAGCTTCGTACGAGGTGTTTAAAGGTCCGGAAGCACAAGGAAACTCGCGAGCGGTGACTGGAATATACAGCAGATGGGCAATGCGGTATCTGTAAGTAAGACATCGAGAACTCACGGCTGTTTCATATGACAGGAATTTTACACGGTCACCTAAGAATTGCTTGAATAGTGGACGCTGATCCGCCACCGTGACCTCGGATATCCAGAAGGAGTGTATAATTGGAAATGTAGACATTCTGAACGTGGTCAGCTCAGGAAATGTAGCTGGGATTCTGTAGGTGATCGTAACTCTTCCTGTATACGTGTAGTACTTCTATCAAGATACCGGCCGTAGCTGAACAGCCTGAGCTAATATGGGCGTGCTATGGCCTTCCGTGTTCTCCTTTCAGCCGACCCAAGGTTCTCGACTTCCAAAGTTGCCGTGTCAGTTCCTGTAAAAACCAGTATGCTTTAAGGTGACTGACCTGGCACCCCATAAGCTATTCCCCTCAATAGCCTCAGAGAGTCATGCTCAAGCGAAAACCGTACTCTGGGTCATCCCGTCAACTTGTTCTCACCTTTGATGTCGGCACCACTTGCAGTGGTATTTCGTTTTGTATCCTTCAGCCGGGCCAAATTCCTGAGTCCAGAGGAGTGTTAAAGTAAACTGCCCTTTTTTCGTCGTCTTCCTACCAATCTTGACCTACCTTAATAGTTATCCTGGGCAAGGACAAACAGGCGACGTCAAAGTTCCGTCTGTCATATACTATGATTCCGAGGGAAAATTCAGAGCAGCCGGATACGAGGCACTCAAGGAGGAAGTGACTGAGCAAGCGATGACTGAGGGATGGGTAAAGTTGGAATGGTCTGCATCTGGCATGAACTACATACGCGTCTTGCTCACGTGCCTTCTCAGGTGGAAACTTCACCTCCGACCGAAACATCTCTCCGCTGAGCACATCAAAGACGACGACATCCCACCACTTCCAAAGGGAAAATCTGTTGTCGATGTTCTGGCAGATTTCATCAGATATCTCTTTGGGTGTGCCGAAAACTACATCAAGGAATCTTATCCAGAATACATATGGCAATCCACCAAGGATAACATCAAGTTCGTATTTACGCATCCAAACGGCTGGGAGGGCGCACAGCAGCAACAGATTAGACGTGCCATAGAGCTTGCTGGACTTGTGCCTAGCACTCCTGATGGAGGCGCTCGTGTGAATTTCTTGTCCGAGGGCGAGGCGGGTCTCCACTTTTGTATCTGGGACTTGTTTAAATCGGGGGTACCCGATCAAGGCCAGTATCCACAAGGTCAGGGGGTCGTCGTTATCGATGCTGGTGGTGGTACCATCGATTTGAGTATGTATTCGATGAAGTTTCATCCGACGTCGTTCGAGGAGATTGCGTCTCCTGAATGTAAGTCCTCTATCTTCTAAACGATATTTCCTTTCGTCCTCAGTCTCTTCAGGCCGTCTTCAGGGTGCGGTCTTCGTGTCGCGCAGAGCAAAGGAATTGTTGCAAGGTAGTCGATGTTTTACCATCTCGCTGTGCTCTGAACAAGCCTGAAAATCAGAGAAACTGAAGGGCTCTCGTTATGAAAGCCCAGAAATGATAGAAGAAATCACAGAAACATTTGACCAGACGACAAAGCTTTGTATCTCTAATGACGAACATTCCGCATATATCAAGGTCGGCAGTCTTCGCGAGAATCATCCGGAATACGATATTAGAGGCGGTAAATTGAAACTCACGGGGTAAGATACCTATTTGTCTGAAGTGGAGGAATGCTGTAGTGATATTGATAACCACTATGCTCCTAGGCAAGAAGCCACCAAGCTTTTCGAGGATTCTGTCAAGGCCATCACCGATGGATTCGAAGATCAGCTTCATGATGTCGACATTCCCATCACTGTGAATTCCAATATCCGGGCCTTGGTATCACTGAGGGCTTATGCTTTTGACTCTAGATGGTGTTCCTTATTGGTGGATTCGGGGCGAATGATTGGCTCTGGTCACAACTGGAGACGTATTTTAAGGGGCAGGGCATCAAACCTTGCCGTCCAAGGGGTGTGTAAGTATACGTCTTGTCTGAAAATTGGATTTGTTGACAGGACACAGTCACAAAGCGGTCCCCGATGGCGCTATTTCGTACTTCATTGATCATCTGGTGACATCACGTGTTGCTCGTGCCACGTATGGCACAACTTGTGGAGCCTGGGTTGACGTGAAAGATCCCGAGCATCTTTCCAGGAGAGATACTTGGTTCATGGATGCATCTGGACAACTTAGCGTTCCGAAGGCATTTCAAGGCGTTCTCTTCAAGGTTGGTTTCCATTAACTGGCTAAGAGAAATTTAATGCTAACGTGCTAACCTTTTAGGGTGTCCAGGCCCATGAACTGGAGGAATTCCGTCACAAATTCAGCTATAATAGGGAAACCAAACTGAATTTTGGTATTGAGGAGATGCCTATCATGTGTTACAAGGGTACCTTGCCAGATCCACAATGGATTGATTACGAAGAAGGTTAGTCGTTTCCTGTGTAGAAGTTATCACATCCTGAACTGATTAACTTAGAGTCATTCTCGACCCTCTGCACAGTCCGTTTTGATTTACAGGAAGTAGCAAAAACCTTGGATCCGCAGAGAAAAATGTCGGGTCAATTGGGTTCTTACTTCAGTCTTGAAGTCGAGGTAGTTATTCTGTTTGGATCCACTGAATTCAGCGCGCAAGTAGCTTGGAACGTGAATGTGAGTCCTCTGGGATTTGTCACTGCGTTTAAATCTTTTTCTGGTGCCGTTCTCATCGTTATTTAACCAGGGCATCGAGATGAGGTGGGCTTGTGTAGTTCTTGTGACCTTTTAAAATATCTAAATTCTGCATTAGAAGTCCAGCAACGATGATTTACGATGAAAGCTGAATGCCCTACTGTCTACTGGTCGTTTCAGCTGCACAGAGTACGTCATCCCTCCATTGCGGCCTCTCGCAAATAGATCTCGTCGTCGTAATGTTTAGAATGGCATCTCCCCAATGTCATCCGTTTTGTTATATGCAATGTCAGGCATCGACTTTCATAAGGATGAACATCAGTGCCTATCTCGTGAAGCATGAGTTGTCTGCGATCAACCCATACTCCGCTCCAAAATTACAACATATCAGAACACATGACAAGACCTGAGAGGGTCGCCAAAAACTGATCGATGGATCAGTTTCATGCTGATACGACGTTATCGCTACATTATGTATATGCTACACCGAAAAAAGAAAAAGCCGCACGCGTGCACGTACTCGATCCACTTCGCCCGTTCAGTCCATCAGCCAGCACCCAACGCGTCACATTAGAGACAAGCACATCCTAGTCCTTCACACCATCAGCGCACCCACGGCCGCCAATCCACACGCTACCACGAGCGGTTTGAGTGCCGAACCCGACGTCCAAAGCGCCGCCCCACTGGTGGCATTGCCACCCGTCGCAGTCACGCCCGAGACCGAACCGATTGTGGCTGTGGGCGGTGGTCCGTTCACCCCGTTCATGTCCAATGCGGCTGGAGAAAGCTCTGCGAAGCCGACCGAGGGAGGCTCATATCTGAACACCGAGAACACGTTTTTCTGTGTCACGTCACACCCCAAAAAGTCAGTCAGTCGAACCAAATAAGAGCGAAAAGGAAATCGAGGAAATAGACAAAGAACATGAAAATCCAGCTTACGAGAAAGGTGTCACCAATGATCCAATTCGGAGCACTATTCCCGGTGTTGATCTGGAAGAATGCGCCGACGCAGGCGTTGGGACCGATCTGTGTGAGCTGGAAGTCGCCTGGGCTTACAGGCCAGCTCGGGCCGCCGAACGACATTGCAACGTTGACTGAAGTGTTACAGGCTACGATTGACGCCAAAGTTAACATATTATTACCCTGCTTGAATGCTGAAGGGACGCACGATAGATCCAGAAATTTTGCCAATCGCCGGTACCTGGTTGCGAACCAGGAATCTGTGCATACATGCTCTGAATGATGTTGCCGGGGCCGCCAACGATCGTTGTTCCCGTATCGATTGCAGCGTATGATCCAGATCCGGAGGGGAGCGTCACGCTGGACCCTTGGACAATCAATTCTGTGTAACCAGGTTGAGCAACGAGGTCATGAAATGATAACAGATACTAACTGGTGAGAGCGAGAGTCCAAAAGGAGGGTTTCGTAACCAGTTTCCGGTAGTCAATCTTGCCAGTGTATAGACTCGAGTTAAGGAATCCTGTACGGTTGAGACTCAGCGAGTTGCAATAAATGTGAGCAAATTCTCAGTACCCATGGTGAAGCTTCCTCCCGGCTCTAACGGTCGAGCGTTCGAACTATTGAGGAAGCTAATCATGGCATTGTAGATCGATTCTTTCACATAGATCACACAATGCACGTACCGGGTTAGTTGAAAGCCCATCACAGGTTCTGACCAGGTACCCTGACTGACTAGCGCTTGCCAGAACGGTATTTCACCAGAGGCGGCATTGCTCTGCCAACCTAATCCCAGCAACCCGGATGCAGGGCTCGATACCAAATCCTGCGTAGCTCCGGATACATCACCAAACGACTGATTCGTAACTTGGAATCCAGCCATCTGGACAATGTCGGAGACAAGGGTTCCGACGGCTCGACCACTTCCATAGGTGATCGAGAAAGGCTGTGAAAGGTTCTGAAACGTTGAGGATGAGGTGGAATCGTAGGTAGATCCACCGGAGCAACCTGTAGCACAGTTTACGTCGGCCACCCACAGATCTCTGGTTTATTATCGATTGTCAGGAGATATGAGAGCAACGGCATGAATAGGGGCGTGAATGACTGACGATGAACCGGTGTCAAGAATGACATAGAATGCTTTGGGTGGAGTGCCGATAGCAAGCGAGCCTAAGTAACTGATAGAAAACGTCAGAAAAGGAGAACTAGCCAGTCCGTTCTTCTACCTTGCATCGTAATTCTGATTGATCATCCTGTAGAGCGACTGTCTGAGCACTCAACGAATATGGGCAAATACACAAACATACAAATTCGTGCCTTGGTTCCTTCTCGATAGCGGAGAGCCGCCATACTTAACTTCCAGCGCCTCACGCTCCTTTTTGGCCCAAGCTCCCCATTCTTCGACACTGCGACGAGTCGGCTGTCTTCTGATCAGTGACGTGGATTGGCCACTCAATGGCAACAGCAAATCTGGGGCAGCGAAGGCCTGGAGAGAGCATAACAAACCCAGAGAAAAGAGTAACGTCGAGGAAAACATTGTGCTCCTCATTCGACAACTTGTGAGAAAGATCGCAGAGAGAAATATGGGGCTTGATGTATGTGCTTTGAGGGGTCCTCGATCATGTAAGACCGTATTACGGGGGACGTGACTGCGGAAGAAATGTAATCAGAGTCCAAGAGGCCCAAGACTTTTCTTCCGAGACGAGAGTCACTAGTCTGCTTTGTAACGAGCTCCTTCGGCTTGATCGGAATGGGTGATCCCCGGAGATTTCATCCTATTGGTTGTTCTCGAATGTGGAAGTGACGTCATGCGACTGATCAACGACCTCCGATCAAGTACCGCGCTGATTTCGACATGTGAACATGAATCCTGGCTGACATCAAATAGTATGTCAGACTATGTCCGGATCGGAATGGTAAGGGGGTCAAACCTTTCACTAACCTCATTCCATATAATGCAAAACAACATTGATCAGTTCACAAAGAGAACGCGAATTCAAGTTAAGTTTGACCGGCAGGTCTGGTCACCGGCGCCGATCACGACAATCGCGACTTATTCCAAGCACTTTAGTCCAACCCACATGACAAAATGGGCATCTAGCAAGCCTTCAATTCGTGTGATCCTCCATTTCCCAACGCTGTCCTGTTTCAGCCATAAATCCAAGAACTCTCGTAGAACATCCTCTTGCCTCAGCTCCGCCACCACGACGATCCATGTGCGTCCCGCAGTCGAGACCACGTCTATAGTGGTAACGAGGGCGGGGAGTAACGAAGGATTGTATATGCAGTCAATCGCAAAAACCAAGTCCCATGCAACGGGTTCGGAAGACTCGTCCTCTATGGCTGAAGTGACCCTGGGTGCGGGGCAATAACGTGAGCGCGCCGTGCCGGACGGAAGGGAAGCGAGCGTGAGCCAATCCAGTTCCTCGACTGTGATATTAGCTTTCGAACTGCTCATAGATTTGTCGTGCCATCCGGGTGAGTTTAGCGAGACATTCTTTCGGATGAGCGCGAGGAGTGATTCGATGTCGGTTATAGTATAAGTGCTGGTAAGGGGGGCTAGCGCAAGACCAAGAATCCCTGTGCCAGCCCTTTGTGCGGAGAATCATCTTTAGTTGGAAAGGCCATTCTGAGAAACGATCATACTAACCCTAGTTCGAGGCAATGAGATTCTGCCAAGCGGTCTCGGTCGAAGACGGGCGATTCGGGAGGAAAGAAGTATTGAGATAGGACTGCCTGCGCTATTTCTGTGCTTGTTAGGAAATCAGAACAGGTGCATGGGTTTATCTGACAAGCCGACCGCCCGAAAATGCAAACTTTACCTTGCTCGCCAAACTACGCTCCCCGTGTCTCCGTTCCTGCTGCGCAATGCAGTGGGGTCCTGTGCAATCTCAATTTCGACTATCCGCGTCAAGCTTTGCCTTGATAGTGATACTGTCTTTCGCGAACGTTTCGATTTCTTCGGGGGCTTTGGGGGGCTTGGAAGCGAAGGTGGTTGAAACTCAAACTGAATGGCCAGGATATCCTTCCGTGAATCGATGTGACCTAGTCCATGGTAGCCATCTGGACCGACGAGATTTGTTTTAGTTTGGTTTAGGGCCGAGTAGAGAAGAAAGATCTATTGCCAAGGAATCAGTATCGTGTCCAGGATAGCTACTACCTGGGGTTGGAAGGGTATATATACTACCTCTTCGTCAGCGTTAGTGATGGGTGAACTGCCAGTAGGAAGGTTGATAAGATGCCCCATCCCGATTCCCGAAGACTTGGACAAGACTCGCCAGCACTGTGCTGGAATGTTAGACAAGCAATTTCTCGATTGGGTAAGGGCCAAGAACCGACTTGCTTTTCAATTCAACTCCCACTGAATCTCAGCGCTTGATCGGCCTCGTCTCGTTTTCGTGTCGCAGCTGTAGTACACAGAACGGGTAGTAATTATTATGAAACCCGGTCGGTTGATGCCCTTTTATTTCCCACCCGGCCTCAGTATACTAGGCTTGCTATATACTAGTACTGGTACTATATAAGAACTCGATCCTGATTAGACAACTTATTCGCCGTCTTCCACCCTCAAAACCTCGCTTAAGTACAAGGCGAAATACTCAGTCAACGTTTCAGCAGTGTTTTCGTTCTGACTTCTCCCTGGCTGCCAAATGTCTCGGAACCTTGATGAGGAGACACCACTCCTGAGGAACCAATCTCTTCGGGATGGCCAGCAAGTCGACCAACCAAAAAAGAGGACTCCCCTTCCCTGGCGTCAATTTTTCATTTTACTGTTGCTTCATATCTCAGAGCCATTAACTTCGCAGGTTATAGCACCTTTCCTTCCTCAGGTGTGTATTAAAAGCTTTCTACACTCATTATACGAACCAATTCTCGTGGTTGTCTCTCGTGTAGTTGATCAGGGACATCGGTATTACTGATGGCAAAGACTCTCGCATTGCGTACTATGTTGGGCTTATGGTTTGTTATCAATCAATTATTCTCGGGGACATCTAAATTCGTGGACGATAGGCTTCGTTGTTCTTTTTGACTGAGGCATGCACGATATATCATTGGAGTCGTCTGTCGGATCATATTGGTCGCAAACCTGTACTTTTGATGGGACTCTTCGGATTATCTGCCTCAATGTGGTGCTTTGGGATATCTAAAACATTCTGGGTACTCGTTATTAGGTGAGAATTGGCCTGCTGCACTGGTTTTTGTGACAACCGACGGAATATCCAAAGTCGATGCCTTAATGGTGCTCTCAATGGGAATATCGGTGTGATGAAGAGTACGATCATTGAGATCACGGATTCTACAAATATAGCCCAGGCATGTGGACTTGTACCGATCACTTGGTCCATTGGTACAACAGTGGGGTTCGTTCTCGTGTTTGCTTTCAGGCCCATAATTTTACTAAACGAGCTCCCAGGCCACTGATCGGTGGGTCCCTGGCTAGGCCCACAGAAAGATTCCCGAATATATTTGGCCACTCTTCGTTTCTCAAAGAATACCCGTACTTCCTCCCTTGTGCGGTGTCGGCGACCGTTACGGCGATATCATGGTTCATCACCCTCGTTTTTTTGAAAGAGGTCCGCCGTCGACTGGATGGAAGTAAAGAGAGTCATGCTTACCGCTTCCATTCAGACCAGGAAGACACGCATGACGCTGAGGCAATACTTTTTCGGTGGAATGATCAAACCAACGCCCAATTCACAACTTCACGGGATCCCACACGATGTTTCAGTACAAGGAGAAACTGACCAACCATTACCCTTTCGGGCTCTTCTGGTCCGCCCAGTCATAATTGCAGCAGGGAGCTATGCTACGTACTCCCTTATTGATATATCTGTCCGCGTAGTGATTCCGGTCTTTTGCGCAATGCCTATTGAAATGGGTGGCCTAAATCTCGACCCACCAGCAATTGGAATCGTCATGGCATCCCTTGGTATATTAGGCGGAATCATTCAGTGCATCTTCTTCGCCCGGATGCACGACTGGCTCGGTGCCAAACACATGTTCTTGATCTCCGTGTCTTTATGCTTCCCTGTGATAGCACTATTCCCTGCGATTAACGCCGTAGCACGCGCATACGGCGTCGGCTATCTCGTCTGGTTCCTTTTAGCGCTTCAGCTGACGTTGTTTATATTCGCTGCTTTTTCTTATGGTGAGTGGCCTTTGCTGGAATGGAGAGATCAATCCGTGGCTCACCTTGGACTAGGGATCACGTTTATGTACATAAGCGCTTCTGCACCGAACAAGGCGTCAATTGGCGCAACAAACGGTCTCGCGCAGGTGGTCGTCTCTGTCATGCGTGCTGTCGGTCCTATGCTAGTCAACACTGCTTTTTCGCTGGGTATCGAGAAAGGTATCATGGGAGGTTACCTGGCGTATTTCGTGATGGTGGTCATGGTGTGTTTAGCGTTGTGGGTAGGTTACTTGTTGCCGCGGAACATGTGGAAGGAATAGTTACGAACGAAATAGAGTGTGGTGTGTTGAGTCACAGGGGCCATTTGTACATGTTTGGACTGTGTATTATTCAGACTCAGCTTGGACTATTCTTGGGGGGTCGTTTCGCTCTCTCCGCAACCACCACCATCACCCGCTCTGTCATGTCTCATTCACCAAGACTTGTCGACTCTTTCACCGCGCCAAAGGAGATTCTTCAAGAATTTGCGGAGCTTGCAGAGGAGGAAAATGTCGACCCGTTTGCCGAAACCGCCTCAAAACGCCAAATTGCGTCGAGGCAGTCAGATTATCACAATCGTCGCTTCAATCGAGTTGCTCAGGAAAGTGCGGATGCGTTCCAGCATGTAGAAGATGGGACGGAGGTGGGGGGAGGGTACAAGGACGCTATGAGATTAGCTCGTTTGGAGCAAGAGGAAGTTCGTGTACGGAGGGCGATTGAGGAGAAGGAGAGGCGAGAGAGGGAGGAGGGAAAAATGAAGATGGACTTGGACAAGACACCTCCAGCCGCCGAGCTGCAAGATGTCGCTATGGAGCTCGCTGCTGCCAGGGAGCTTGCCGAGGCTAGGGACCGGGACCGGGAAGCAGCAGGAGCGAGGCGGAAAAGGAGGTGGGATGTCGCGGAGCCCACAGACGAGAACGTGGATCCTAACAAGCCAGATGCGTCGAAAGAGGAGCCGTCTGCCCCGAAGAAACGGCGGTCTCGTTGGGATGCCCCCCCTACCGAAACGGCCTTGTCGGAAACCCCCAAGCGTTCGCGTTGGGATCAAGTCGCTGTTGTTCCTGATGCACCCATGACCCAAATTATCATGAATGCGCCAGGTATCATGCACGAGGATAAGCACAACCGCTACCTATCGGATGAAGAACTGGATGCTATTCTGCCGGCAACAGGGTACGTCATTGTTACTCCTCCGCCAGGCTATGCGCCGATGGTTACCCCCCGCAAGTTAATGGCGACGCCTATAACGGAAGTCGGGGGTTTCCATATACAAGAATCATCTGACGCTGCTGCAATCGCTGCAGCTGCGGGTCTTGTACCCGAGTTGCCCACTGAAATTCCTGGAGTCGGAAACCTTGCCTTTTTCAAGCCGGAGGACGCGCAGTATTTTGCGAAGATTCTGAAGGAGGAGGACGAGACTGAGCTTTCGGTGGATGAAATGAAAGAGCGCAAGATCATGCGGCTTCTCCTAAAGATCAAGAATGGAACGCCGCCTGTCCGGAAGACGGCTCTTCGCCAAATTACCGACAAAGCTCGCGAATTCGGCGCTGGTCCACTCTTTGACAAGATCCTTCCGTTGCTCATGGAACGCACCCTGGAAGATCAAGAGCGCCATTTGTTGGTGAAGGTTATCGACCGCGTCTTGTACAAACTCGACGACCTCGTCCGTCCTTACGTGCACAAGATTCTAGTTGTTATCGAGCCTCTCCTTATCGATGAGGATTACTACGCTCGCGTTGAAGGGCGTGAAATTATATCCAACCTCTCAAAAGCGGCTGGTCTCGCTCACATGATCTCTACCATGCGCCCTGATATTGATCATGCCGATGAATACGTCCGCAACACGACCGCCCGCGCGTTCTCCGTCGTTGCATCTGCCCTCGGTATCCCTTCGCTACTTCCCTTCCTTAAGGCAGTTTGTCGCAGTAAAAAGTCGTGGCAGGCGCGTCACACCGGCATTCGAATTGTTCAACAGATTGCCATCATGATGGGTTGTGCCGTGCTTCCTCATCTGCGAAATCTCGTAGCCTGTATCGCCCACGGTCTCACAGACGAACAGCAGAAAGTCCGAACCATGACGGCCCTTGGTCTCGCGGCCTTGGCTGAAGCTGCAGCGCCTTATGGCATCGAGTCATTTGATGAGGTACTCAAGCCTCTATGGCTCGGTATTCGTCTCCACCGTGGCAAGGGTCTTGCTGCCTTCTTGAAAGCGATTGGCTTTATCATTCCTCTCATGGACCCCGAATATGCCTCCTATTATACCAAGGAGGTCACTGTCATCCTCATTCGCGAATTCCAGACTTCCGACGAAGAGATGAAGAAGATTGTGTTAAAAGTAGTTAAGCAGTGCGCTGCCACTGAGGGTGTCACGGCGCAGTACATCAAGCAAGATATTCTCCCTGACTTTTTCAAGTCGTTCTGGGTTCGTAGGATGGCTCTGGACAGACGCAATTATCGTCAAGTCGTGGAGACTACTGTCGAACTCGCTCAAAAAGCAGGCGTTTCGGAGATCGTTGGAAGGATTGTGAACGAGCTTAAGGACGAGGCGGAGCCATATCGGAAGATGGTCATGGAAACTATCACCAAGGTCGTCGCTACTCTCGGTGCCTCGGATATAGATGAACGTCTTGAGGTCCGCCTCGTAGACGGTATCATTTATTCCTTCCAGGAGCAAACGACGGAGGACCAAGTCATGCTCGACGGTTTTGGTACAGTCGTCAACGCTCTCGGTATCCGCGTCAAGCCGTATCTTACTCAAATTGTCTCCACGATCCTCTGGCGTCTCAACAACAAGAGCGCTAAAGTCCGTCAGCAGGCGGCCGATTTGACAACCCGTCTTGCGGTAGTCATCAAGCAATGTGGGGAAGACCAGCTTTTGAGCAAGCTAGGTCTCGTCTTGTTTGAGCAATTGGGAGAAGAATACCCCGACACGCTCGGTAGTATCATTGCTGCTGAGGGAGCGATCGCTAATGTCGTTGGTATGACCCAGATGAACCCCCCGGTCAAGGATCTTTGTAAGTGTTTCGATGGATTGTCTGGTATCCTGTTATTAATTCCATCCCGTTCAGTGCCACGGATGACACCAATTCTTCGTAACCGACACGAAAAGGTACAAGAAGCATCGATCAACTTGATCGGTCGTATCGGTAAGTCCGGACCGTCTCCCTGTTGGTGTACCATAGTGTTAATGTCATGTTTTCAGCTGATCGCGGGGCTGAATTTGTCCCGGCACGAGAGTGGATGCGTATTTGCTTCGAGCTTCTGGATCTGTTGAAAGCACATAAGAAGGGCATCCGGCGAGCCGCGGTTAACTCGTTCGGCTATATTGCGAAGAGTTTGGGTCCCCAAGACGTCCTATCGGTCTTGCTCACCAATTTACGTGTGCAGGAACGTCAAAGTCGCGTCTGTAGCACTGTTGCGATCGCTATCGTAGCAGAGACTTGTGGACGTGAGTGATTCATCTTGATGGTAGGCTTCAATGACTAACGCTGTTATGTAGCTTTTACATGTATCCCTGCAATTCTCAACGAGTATCGTACTGCAGAACTCAACGTGCGGACTGGCTGTCTGAAAGCCCTGACATTCGTGTTCGAATACGTTGGTCCCCAATCTGCTTACTACGTGGACTCAGTCGTTACGATGCTTGAAGATGCACTCACGGATCGTGACCTCGTCCATCGCCAGACAGCAAGTGTCATCGTAAAACACTTGGCTCTTGGTGTAGCAGGTCTTGGTTGTGAAGACTCGATGCTTCATCTCATGAATCTGGTATGGCCCAATTGCTTTGAAACGTCTCCACACGTGATTGGAGCAGTCATGGAAGCCATTGAGGCCATGCGCGTGACATTGGGTCCGGGTGTCCTCCTCAGCTATACGCTCCAAGGTTTGTTTCACCCTGCACGTAAGGTCCGCGAGGTACGTCGCGTTTGATGCATTGTTCATGGGTCTGGCCGTTGCTCACTGCCTCCCTCTTTATCTCTAGGTTTACTGGCGCGTCTACAACTCACTGTATCTCGGCGCTGCGGACGCGATGGTACCGTTCTACCCTGATCTCGGCGAGCTGAGCGAGGGCCAAAATGTATATGATCGCCACCCGTTGCAGATGTTTGTGTGATGTGTATACTATTGGTATTGGTAGTGTCAATGTTATGTTCTCTGTAATGGGCTCATCCTTTTTATTATCTTTTCCATGTATCCTACGTCACTTGATAGGGTGCTTGAATCCACTGTGCTAGTGTTCTGCCAATCTTACTACATAGTAACTATCGCCGAAGCCAAATGAACTTCTATGTCTAGCTTAAACGTTCTGGTCAGTATCGATAGCAACGCGGCACCTCCGCAGAGAATGCATTTGAGTACATAATTATGTGGCCAAAGAATGGACACTTAACAAGGCCCGCCCGGGGCCGCATTGGCATGAATTTCATGATCCACTGCACTTAGCTTGGCCATCCAAATGTCGACGAGTCCCCGAGTATAAGTTCACAACTTCATGTTTCGTGACCCTCGTCACAGCAAGGTTCGACCCTGACGAAAGAAAAAACGACGTGACACGCGGGCGTAAGTATAGTAAAGTATGGAAGCACTTTAACATGCACTAAGTTAGCGTGCCTGCCCCCCAAAAAGTATATAACTTTCTTCTCGAAGGTATTCATGCTTGCTTCCATCACAATGACTCGGACTCACTCGTTCCTCCTCCTTCTTTGCATACTAGCTCATCTCGTCCAAGGATCCACCATCGATTCTGCCAATTCCGGCTGCCCGGATCATGAAGATTCCTCCCAGAGCATGTGGGGCATACTCGAAAGCTGTGGCCTGACCTTGTTGATTTGCATATGGCACACAATCCATCTTGACATACCTGGTCCCGGAAACGACGGCAGGCTCTTCTTCGAGCGGGTACCATGGATCTTTGCTACTGCCTTTTTCGCGCCGGAGGGCATTGTTTCGTTTGCTACCAAGCAATGGTGCGAGGCGCATCGCCAGGTCAAAGATTTCCGCAGTATGTTCCTTTCATGCTATATTACCTGTTAGTTGTATTGAAAAGTCTTGGGGTCGACTTGTCAGCCCAGGGATATGAATGGTCGATGACACATGGTCACTTTGTGCAAATGGGTGGCTTTGTTTACAATGAAGGCAAAGGGGGCCCGCCGGGGTCAATAACGTCCCTCGAATTCCTAAGGCGTTGCGAGAAGGGGGAAATTATAAATCCATGCATCACGGAGAACGAAATAAAGGCCATGAGCAAATCGAATGAGCTAGGCAAGGCTATCTTCATGATTCAGTTATTCTGGTTCATGCTGCAGGTCATCGCTCGCGGTGTGGAGGGTCTTGCGGTCACACTGGTTGAACTCGACCTTCTATATCTCTCCTTTTGGTGGGACAAGCCACACCGCCCTCAATGTCCTCATACCTTTTATCGAACTCAAGTGACAAAAATATTTTCAAAGGAGGAGTTGTACGTGATTTATTATCTTGCACAATGGGATCCCGCCATACTAAGATGCCTACATTACATATGCAGGTCGAAAGCATGGATGGCGGAGCCCAGCTGTCTGAATGATCTAGTCTCCCGCTTCGTCTGCCTACGCAAAGCAAAACCCAACATCGGCGAGGAAAAAATACCCCCAGCGGATGCAAATATTCGTATTTTTCGAGCAAGTTCTATATTAATAACTGATCAATAATCTCC
>JBBPLX010000558.1:0-19409 GCA_038090015.1 Leccinellum albellum
AATTTACTGATGCGACATTCTCCTTTGAAACTCTGAAGACGACTCCAGCTTCCGAGGCTATGACATCCATGCCTTCCCGTCAAGAAAATCATAGTACAAAGAGCAAGGCTGAGGAACCAGGCTCTTCCTGGAGGCAAGATGAGGAGCATGTTTTGCCCAAAAACAGACTAGGCATTGTCTGTTTCGCATTGTTATGTACGGTGTTTCTTGCGGCACTGGATCATGTGAGTTGGGGACTTAATCGCCATGGAGTAGATCTAACGGGTGGGATACAAGTCCATCATTGCAATTACGCTCCCCACCATTGTGGCCCATCTTGACGGGGGGAATAACTACAGTTGGGTTGCCAAGTATGTTCGGATTCTTTACATTTTTTATCGATCACTGGTTAACTTGCCCTACACCAGTTCATACTTGCTTGCGGCGGGAGCATTTGGCCCCCTCTATGGGCAACTGTCCAACATTTTCGGTGAAATAATTCATCGATGACACATCTGGACGAGATTTCTAATCTACAACTTCAGGTCGGAAGCCACTCCTTTACTCATCCATCTTTATATTCTCGGTTTGTTTGTCTGGTCAGGTTGGATGCTTTTATCCTTTTTCTTATTGTGATGACAGTTTGGATCAGCGCTTTGTGGTGCTGCACAAAATATGACCTGGCTGATCGTGTGTAGGGCACTCCAAGGGGTCGGTGGCGGCGGTCTGATACAACTCTCGATGATCGTCATTTCAGACATCGTTCCGTTGAGAGAGTGAGCATAAGAGAATCAGAATAATCTATGTGCTCGGGCTGATGATCTTGTACTAGACGGGGTCGGTATGGTGGTTTATTCGGAGGCACATATAGTATTGCGAGGTGATGTCCTTTTACAACCTTTCAGTCTGGTGTTCGCTAACCCTGTTACGAACAGTGTTTCTGGGCCCCTTATTGGTGGTGTAAGATCACACTATTCGAATAATCTGCTCTCCTGGTTAAATAAACCAAGATTTTAGCGCATCATGTATCATGGAGATGGTGTTTTTGGATTAATTTGTACGTGTTGGCGACATTTAATCAAGATACCCCTGATCGTGAAATATCCCAGGCCCATGAGTGGGATTGCAGCGACGCTGTTGTTCTTCTTTCTCAATGTGCCTCCTCCTCAGAACCGCCCAATCCTTGAGCAACTTACCGAACTAGATTTCTTCGGAATTTTCGGTCTTGTCATAGGTGTCGTTTGTCTTCTTATAGGGCTCAGCTTTGGCGCAGAAAGTTGTTAGTCTCTCTTCTTTGATATTCTGTGTTGAGTAATTGAATCATTGACTTTCCTAGGGTCGCAGCCTCAAACGATCGGCACGTTGGTCGCGAGAGCAGTTCTGCTTGTCATTGGTGTAGCCAACGAAGCATTTACGAAGCGTGTCGCCATCCTTCCACCTCGCCTATTCAAGGTGATATGCTTGAGCTTGAGCTTTGTATGCCGTTCTCATATTGTTATCCAGACGCGAACAACTGTATGTCTGCTGGCGACAGCATTTCTCAACAACGCTGCTTTCCTTTCAACAGTTTTGTGAGCCTGAACATCCCATCCGTCTTGGCCTCGGTTACTTAATTACTTTTCAGTTTTCTTCCCTTGTTCTACCAAGGTTCTGCTACCTCACTTTATCGTATGCAAACACATTATTGACGGTACTATAGTTCTTGGGTCTTCGGCTGTTGGTGCAGGCGTCAAGTATGTTGGTTCTTCCTTTCGCATCCTAGGGCATCCACTCATTTGTTGTCTTCAGGATGCTTCCGTACACTGTCATCTGTTCCGTTTTCAGTGGCCTCGCTGGAGTCATAGCATCAAAGACAGGAAAAAACCGGCCAGGAATCTGGTTTGGGACTACGTTGTTTACCATAGGCACGGGCCTCTTGATCATGCTGGATTATACGTCAAACACGTTCGTCTTCCTTATCTTTCGAGTGTACCGTTCTGCGCAAGCTCAACCGAGTTCCGAAGCGATGAACAGGAACTTTTTCCCTTGGTCGCATCCGTTGGGATGGGATTCTTGTTCCAAGTTCCATTGGTGGCACTCCAGGCAGCGATGCCTTTGAAAGACATGGCAACTGCGACGTGCGGCTTTATGTTCCTTCGGTAAGTAATCTCCGCTCCACTCTGAAAATGGTCCTTCCCCTCTTTTCAGTTCGCTGGGAGGTGCCGTAGGACTTGCAGTCAGCGAGGCTACCATCGCGATTGCACTTCCACGAAGGCTCGCAGCGATTCCAGGCGTCGAAAGTCTCGGACTTGGCGACGGCATCACGGAGCTCAACGGTAGTGTGGCCCGAGTACACTTGATTCCTGTGCGTCACACAGCTTGGTGGTTTTTCTGTTTTCTTTTCCTTTTTGTTGGTCGTTGGTTGACTCACGGTTTATTATATACCCCGATTCGAAATACAAGGACGCCGCGCTGCGCAATGCGGTGTTACATGCGTGGGCGCGTTCAATCGCGACGGTGTGGATCGTGTGCACTGCGTTGGCTGGGATTTCGCTGATTCTGACGATGTTCCTGCGGGAGTACTCGGTCGATCGCAGGACGGTGTATAGCGGCAGCTCAGATATCAGGAGCGAAGTCGATCACACAGAGAGGGCCACGACGGACGACAAGCAGGAGATCCCGACAGTATGATTCTCGGCAGTTTTGGATTTATAGATGTATATTACCGATCGTTTGTAATGCGCTATAGTCTATGGTCACGTTGTAGATCTAGTAACCTCTGTGACTCTGGCCAACTCCCTGAATCGGACTTAGTAAGATTAGTGGCTGAACCCTAGTAGATGGCAGCGGTCGGGGTAGCGGCAGCCCCCTGACAACAGTGACAAGGGCTTTGCAGGCGCTACTAGTATACATCGCTTACTTTTGGCAAAGTAAGCCCTACTGGCATACCAGTCACGTGTCTCGCCGTAAATATATTGGACGTGGCGATAGATATTTGTAGCCTTGTACCCGTACGTTGTAGTCACTATATAGTGGTCAAGTTCTTTTCTGCCCCCCTCTCTCCGAGTCAGTGCTGAGCGCTGAGCGCTAGCCTGAGACTTTGAAATCACTATTATTATGTAATCACATGCTGCTTGCCTAATAAGGGTGCTACTTGTACTAATTGACCACCCTGCACGCAACAGCGCGCTTCACCTTCATTCTATCTCAGTTACTAGACAACCTCACCCATCCCAGTACCGAGGCATGTTCACTGGCAGTACTTCCACCGCTATACAAATAACACATGATCCGACATTCTATGTATCCGGTAAGAGCATACTCAGACACTCGGAGACGCTACATTTCACATTGCTTTTCTAGTTATTGACATTAGTCTTGCGAGGAGCTCTACTAAAGTGATCAAGTCTATCACGCTGTACAAGAACGACGAACGACTCGAAAAGGTCGAAAAGACCATACGTGCAGGCGAATCGCATCAGGAGGAATTCAGACAACCCCTGTAGGCCGTTCCGCTTAGTTGCGTACTTGCGCAGGTGGTCGAACGCCCTTCCAGTACTATCATCCCCAGTGATCACATCCGCGCGGCGGTCACCTGCAATTCGAAATACCGCAAGGGAATGAGCGTGAACATAGACATCGGTCTACATGACATCCAATCCATGCGTGATGAAAGGGGCATACGATGTTAGTTTCAGAATGCGTTTGCTTATTGTCGTGGAATTCTTACCTCATTTCATAGTTTATCGGAAGAAGATACGAAACATCGAAGTTGTGATCTCTGCACACCAGCAGTTGGTTTGTAATTTTCCAAGCTTGTTTAATGAGCTATCTCAATGGACCCCGTTAGTTATCCGCCATTACGACCCAAATTCTTCAAGTTTGCCCACGGTGAGCCGCAGCTCTGTGTTCACTCACTTGCTGAGACTCCCACAGATTCCGACTTTTAATTATCGGTAATGTAAATATCCGTCTTCTCGGCCATAGTCTTGAACCCATTTTATTTTAGTCAGGAGTTGGCAAATCCTCGTTAATCTTTAAAGTATTTGGCGTCCGGATTATTGTGAGCCTTTAGGTCATGTTACATACTATCTCAGCTCACATCTTCCCTCCAGAAACCTTCCCGGGATGCTCGTACTGAAGCTGAAATTGAGCGGGAATTTATATCTCCGACAAACGAGAGATTCGTAGTTCATGATAGCCTTGGGTTCGAGGCGGGTGATGAACGCCACATGCGGACCGTGCAAGAATTCGTCGCCAAAAGAAATAGTATGCCTGAGCTGAAGGATCAGCTTCATGCAATTTGGTGAGCAAGTTCTCTGTATCCATCAGTGTTGCCGACGAAGGGATACAGGCTGTGCCTTGAGATACCCTATGCTGGTGGTCGTTTGCTCGAGACAGGCATGGAAAAGTTCTTGCAACATAGAAAGGAGGCTCTCGGCGAGAGTGCGCTGTTTTGTTGCCTGTTGTATCCTTTGATTCACCAGCACTCTTTAGTTCCGCTTGTGGTGGTGCTCACCAAGTTGGATCTGCTCGATGGGCAGCTGGAGCTCGAGTTACCTGAAGGCGACACACTAGAGAGTTTCAAGTCGAAATACATAGACGAACATTGCATCAAGCCTCTCCATAACGCAGCGGGAAACGACGTGACACATGTCACCGTTTCTAGTACGTCAGAGCGGTGTTGCGGACTCTGGAGGAGTAGCTTCTTACGATTCCTTACTAGCGCTGGATGGCTACTCTAAGTCTCTTTCCGATCTTCTTAAGGCCACCGATAAAATCATGGTAGATTATAATGTCGGCGAAGCTCCGCGAGTTATGGCAGCAATCGCTCGACGGATCAGCATCAAGGAGAAGATTGAGTTATCGATATCGTGTGTGCCTGTGGCGTTATTTTTTTTCCACTTCGTTTGACGTGTTCTGTTGCAGCATCGGGAAGCAGAGTGCGTCCCCCATAATGAAGTCGTTCAACTTCTGATGAAAATTGTAGAATTCTGGAATATGCGTAGTGCTTCCTTTCGTGGACACACTTTGGATGAATGTTTGAAAGTCATCCGTGCGGACATTACTCAGGTCTGGAATTTCAATGACCCTGGTAGCGTACGTTTCCCTCTCTTCGTATTGCTCAATGAAGCCACTATTTTTGCAGTGCTTGATGGATGATAGGATCACTAGTTACCTACTTCGCACTGACAATCTCGAAGGTGCCGCTGGGTGAGTAGCTAGAGTCCGACGACACCAAATCAACCTTTCATGCAGTTCTTGACTGAAAAATTGCATTGTAGAACCTCATCGTCCGCGGGACTATATGCAAGCATAGTTGAATCGAACCATTCCTCTTCCTCCGTCCTCCCCTCCGTCCTAAAGCTAGCGTTCCCTCCCATGATGGTGCACGAAAGGTACCAGGAGGCGTGAGTGATCATATATATCACCGCCTCTGCCCCGTTGCTGAACGAGAATTGCCTTTTGTCTTTTTCTCTAGGAAAAAGGACGTCAAGATTCTTATGGCCTACATCGTCGATCTGATCTGCATCATGCAAATCATCTTCCTCTCAACCTCAGGCGACCGAGTGACACCCGATGTGGTCGCTTTCGCTCTGCGGGCATACGAGGATCCAAGAAGGATCGTGCATCGATGCGTCGAGGAATTCGTTCCGAGGTCGGGCGCATTTCCCAGAGAGCGTGACTACGTCTTAAAGGAGATTGAGAACTTGATATGGCGTTTCAGCCTTACGGACGACCAGATTCAGGAGTTGAGACAGGGGCTCGGCATCCTCCAAGGTTGGGTGCCCCCGGGTTCTGGTTCTTCGTGACGATTGTCCCATACTAGAAGTACTCCTCAACTTGCAAGCGCTGATGTGAGATGATGTGAGACAGTCAGCTTGGCAAAATAGCCGTCGTACCCGCTAAAGTGCGCTATCAGATGGTGTCGCCTACCGGGGGCCATTAAATGAGCTGTTGCACAAGCTAGCATCTCTGGCAGTTATGAATCTTGTGACTGAGCTTTATGTAAGTTTGGCGATCGGTGACATGAGCCAATACTAGTCCATGGTACATGATCAACGCGACCTGGAAACAGTGACGGAGATAACAAGTGCACAACCATTGGCACAAGGAACGTATTCCTGAACCATCCAAACCAACTCTCAGATCTCAAGGACGCTACAGGTTCTACGGACTGTCCACCAAGACCCGTGAGGCCACCAGTGCCAGTCGGAATCCGGGTGCGAGTACCTGTAAAACGCTGCCACTGGCAATGAAAGCAGACCCAACCTAGATTCAGCCTAGTGCTTGGTTACGGCATGCGTAAAATTCCCGTCATCACCATCGTTTATGTACTCAATTGGAGGAAGCTCCGGCTCAGCGCTGGCATGCTCAACGCCGGTGCCGCTAATTGCGCAACCTGTTACTGACTCGGACGTGAGACGCTGCAGCGCTGACCTGGGTACGGTTTTCTGGGCTTCTGCCAGGCTCCACTAGGTTACCGAGCGCGATAGAGCTTCCAATTTTCTACACAATGTAAGTACAAACAGAATCATACACTGAAATCTTGATAGTGCATCTCGTACCCCATAACAAAAGACCTGAGTCTGCCCACTTGTGACTCGAGAAATTCTCGATCACGCCTGTTCCTTCAGAAGTTCAGACAAGGATATGCACATATTTCCATCTATGTTAGCATCAGTGGCAGGAACGAATCCATGTCTCTCCGATTCGACCACCGTTTTACAAACTACTTGCTCGGTCTCGTCAAGGCGCTGACTAGCCATGTAACGCAAGGTGGGAAGCACTCTGCATTCGAACATCTTGTCCCGCCGGGAGGTATCTACGAACCGACGTCGATGTGAGATTACTGTTTCAATTGTCAGATTAAAACTAACGACCATACCATATTTCATGAACTCGACAAACTCATTACATGTCGTTTTCTTCATCTCGTTAGACTTGCACTGACCAAGGGCATAACACAAGATGTGGAGCACTTTGGATTTGAACATCCTATTAAGGTTTTCTACAAACCCACATCAACGACGCATTCTTGTCTCAACTGCTAGATGGAAACAAACGACCTACCATGTTTCATGATTTCAACCAGCGTATTGTATACCACTTCCATAGTCTCGTCAGAGTACAGACGGAGGACATCAGACAAGGTGGAGAGCACTATGCATTCGGGCATCTTGTCCTGCAGGTCATCTACAAACTCATCAATGACGCATTCTGACCCCGATGGTAGGATTGAAGAAACAACCGTACCATGATACATCAGTGTGGTCAACATTATGCGCGCCACTTGCTTGACCAACATCCTGGGCGCCTCTCCCTCAGTCTCAATAACATGCCGGTGCACATCACCCAGGATACGGAACACATCACAATCGAGCGCCTTATCCCGGGAGTTATCTACAAATCCGCATCAATGACACATAATTCCTCCGGAATTCAAACAGACAGTCGCACCATGTTCTACAAATTTGACCAAAGCGTTGCGCGAGACTTGCAGAGTCTCGTCAGAGCACTGCTGATGAAGCATGTCAAAAACGGCGGGGTATACTCTGCATTCGAGCATTCTGGCCCGTAGGGTATCTGCAAATGCGCATCAACCATACATTCCTGTCTCAACCGTTAAATTGAAACAAATAACCCACCATGTTTCACTAATTCAACCAACGTGTTGCATATTACCTGCTTCGTCTTGTCGGACCACCCGCCAGGGAGTATGCCACACAAGCTGGGAAACACATCGCATTCGAGCATCTTATCTCGTAGGTCATCTATGAGCCCGTATCAAAGGCACATCTTTTTCCGGATGGAACAAATGGCAATACCGTATTTCACGAATTCAACCAAGGTATTACATACGACTTGCTTGTGCTCGTCAGAGTGCCACTGACAGAGTACGTCACATAATGTGAAGAACACTTCGCTTTGAAGCATTTTATCCCGGAGGTTATCTGCGAACCACATCAACGATGCACTCTCCTTTCGTCCGTCAGATTCAAACAAACAGTCGTACCATGTTTCACGAATTCGATTAAGGTGCTACTGACCACTTCCGCAGTCTTGCTAGAGAGCTTATCTTTGAATGTGTCATACAAGGCAGGGAACACATTGCATTTTAGCATCTTGTCCCGGACTTTACCTACGAACTCGTATCAGCAACGGATTGGCTCAACTGACAGATTGAAGTAAATGATCATACCGTATTGCATGAGTTCGATCAACGTATTGCATACCACTTGCGTAGTCTCGTTAGAGCGCCAGGATGTGTGCGTGTCATACATATCAGTCTCGCTAGAACGCTGATAGAGTACATTGCACAAGATGGGCAACAGTCTGTGTCTGAGCATCTTATTCCGGAGGTTATCTATGAACAACTTGCATAAATGACGCATTCTCACTCTACTGTTGAATAAACGATAATACCATGTTTTGCGAATTCGAGCAACATCTTGCACACCACCTGCTTGTACTTGTCAGAGTACCGCTTACTAAAGTTAAGCAAGGTCGGTAACACATTGTATCTGAGCATTTTTTTCCGGAAGTTACCTATGAAATCACATCAGCCATGGATTCCCGTCCCCTACGGAGGGATTGAAAGAAACAGCCATACGATGCTCCACGAATTTGACCAACATGTTGCATACCACTTGCATAGTCTCGTCATCCTGAGAACACCGAGGGAGCAGGTCAAACAAGATAGGAGATGCTTTGCATTCCAGCATCTCGTTTCGGCGGTTATCTACGAGTCCGCATCAGCGACACATCATCGTCTGCTATCATATTGAAAAAAAGTACCATTGTACTTCATGAATTCGACCAACGTGTTATACACTATTTGCACAGTCTCGTCAGAGCACTGCCGACGGAGCCCGTCAAATAAGGCAGGGAACACTTTGTATTCCAGCATTCTGACCCGTAAGGTATCTACGAGCCTGCATCAACCACACATTCTCGCCCAAACTGTCAGATTGAAAGAAGCGACCATACCATGTTTCATGAATTCCACCAGCGCTTTGCACGCCACCTGCCGAGTCTCGTCGGAGCGCCGGCGGAGCACCTGACACAAAGTGGGGAACACGTTGTACTTGGATTGGAAGATTTCATTCCGGAGGTCATCTACAAACTCGCATTAATGATCCATCCTCGTCTTGACTGTAACCGTGGACGAACCATCGGGAAGGAAAGAACAAACGACACGAATGGCCGCCGGAGCGACAAAGTCGTCATTATGTTTGAGCAGCTTGCAAATGATGGGAACTGCTTTTATGAAGTCCTTGCTTTCTGTTGTTTCTCGTCTCACTGGAGGGTTCATGGAAAGGCAGGAAAATATGCACCATGTTTCGCCAATCCATCCACGATGTCCAACAAGGGAACTAATGCGGGGTCGCCTGCCAAGATTCAGCGTCAACCTTACATGTGCAAACAGCTTGGACAATTTCACTCGCATTTGTACTGCAGCGTCTTGGTAATATTGGACACCGCCGGTATGCCAATGAGCTTCTGTGCAAGGCTGGCGTCCACTGACGAAGACACGTAGCATCGTCAGATGTGATCTTGAAGCAGAGAATTCGAATGTGGACGCACACTCCATTAACCTGGACAACGCACGCGCGCTCTGGAAAAAGGTCCTAAAGGTTTCCTCGGGTTTTTCGGTGCGCTTGCCACTGCATAATCCAGCGAGTCTCTTCTGAAATGTCGACGCACCCTTCATCAACATCGACATGGCCCAAGCACTGGAGAAGGCAACCGCAGACGTTTCCTCCTCGGATTTGGTGATGCGTGTATACACGCAGAGTTCGACGAGCTTCTTCAGGTTTTCTTCGTTGATTAGTTCGGGTATCTTCTTGCAAAGAGATGGCAGGTATATGCAGGCCGAATGGCCTTCATTGCTATTCAGAAACTCAGACACGCTTTTTGTAATTCGTTGACGGAGATTTTTGTCGGATTTCTCTGGCCAATTCCAGTCCAACTCGCAATATACGGCTGCAGTACTGAGTTGTATCATATTGTTTTCGTTGTTCAAAAACGGAGCCAATTTCTTTTTGGCGCTTTTGCAAGTCCTGATTTCCTCCTTACAGACATCTAAGGACCTATCATCGGCGTAGCAAAGGAACACAAGGCATAAACCCACCGAAGGTTGACATGAAAGCCAAACGACTAAGCACTTCTTGAGTTGAATGTTCATCTTCGAGCTGATCGAGGAGATTCCGAACGGAATGGTGGTCAAAAATATCCTTTTCCCATACAGCCGATAGCTCCTGAAGTCGCTTATGGCTTGACGCATGATTCCAAAGCATGGGGTTTGGCCACAACTCCTCGATGCCATAGAATTGAGCAAAGGACTTGTAGTTATTCTTGAATAACACGGACACGTGTACTTTTTGTCCCTGTACAATCCTCCGCCCACCCCCAAAGTGAGGCCTGCTGACGGTGATCAGGATGGCGCTCAAATAATCCTATGCAATCGTACCTGCGAGTGCACCTATTCGGATCGGTGTATACCAAGTGTCTGACGAACCACAGTTCCATCAGCCACCAGAAGAGGCGCATCGAATTCGTGATGCGTTTATTCAGGTCATCGATCTTCCACATTACGTCACCAGGCTTCATTTTCAGCCCGACAGCGGCGGCTTGGTCCCTCATCCAGAGCAATGGAATATCACCAAGCTGGAGCTTCTCGTTACGTCTATTTCCGCCGCCGCTTGCAGTGTTGGGGTTAGAATTAAGGCCTTGATCAGCTTGAGATGACCTACACATCACCATGACAACCTGCAAACCACACCTCTTTGATTCGCCCGTTACTGGCCAGCTCATCATGGACAGATTGTCCACCGTTTACGTACTCCGGCAGGAACTTGACTCGTCGCTCGTCTAGGGCTAAGGCATGGCGAAAATAGCAAAAATGGGGATCTTTGCCGTAAGTCGTTGTGCAGGGTAAAATCCTCTTCCTGCCGAAGCCAACCGAGGACACGGTGTCCCTAAACATATGCGAAATGCGTTCATTTCAGGTATGAGAGACCTGCCAAAATGACCCACCACACTCCGATAAAGTGAATATGAACATTACTCCGACAGAACGTCTCCTTGAACGTTTCCGCCAACCGAGTGTATTTATCCCCTTTGTCGGATTGTTTTCCGTCCTCATCCTTTGTTTTAGAGTATAAGGCGAAAGCGCTACATCATGTCAGACGTATACAAGCTTGAGTGCCGAGAAATGTTTTACAATGGAATTTGCTCGTTGTTTCCTGGGAGAAGTAGCCCAACCTTTCGAGAAACTTAGTAGGGTTGTAACAGACGATTTTTTCGTGGGGAGCAGGCTCACTCGAGCAATCATGCCCGCTAACGCTCGTACTTGATAAGCACCGCGGGAGAAGCCTAGAACAGAAATGAGAAATATGTAGTCTCGACATCATCAGACGAAATGACTCACCAAACAAAAAGACACTATCCCCATCTCGGTAATTGTCAGATAGCCAGCGGTAGGAAGCCATGATGACCTTGTGTAGGTTGCTGCTCCACAATAGATCTAGATCAGTTCTTATCAAGCCTTAGATGAGGACCCACCGGCCAGTAGCCATGTCCCAGGTATTGGATATATTACTACGCAGAGATGGGCCGGAAACATTAGCGGCCGTGCCAAGTCCACTGCTATAGTACGTGAGTTGGTTGTCACTTTTAATGATATAATTGTAGAGTTCGACGATGTTTGTGTTCTGCGAATTGATAAGAGGCTGACCGACGTGGGAAGTTGTAGTTGAGATTACCCTGGGACCAAACTTGTTTGAGGTACCGTCGATGCATACTACGAGTTTCCTCAAGATTTTTGCGTTACATTTCCAAGGCTGAGAGTCCTGAGTCGAGCGGCTGAACTCGGTCGCCATTGGCGCCGGGCGAGAGTCAGAGCTGAGCACTAGTATAATAGTAGTACTGCTATTAGCGCTGAGCTGCAGTTCATATCGTGCGCTCGAAGCGGACTTTGTAATAACATAGTTTGTTCAATTCCGCGAGC
The DNA here is from genome assembly GCA_038090015.1 of Leccinellum albellum. Taxonomy (NCBI): domain Eukaryota; kingdom Fungi; phylum Basidiomycota; class Agaricomycetes; order Boletales; family Boletaceae; genus Leccinellum; species Leccinellum albellum. Next base: position 11,972 of record JBBPLX010000558.1, read on the forward strand.
GCGAAGCGCTCTCCGGCCCGGGACGCTTGCCGGGTATGGCGTAGGCTGCGAGGTGGGTGGGAACACCCCGGCGATCGGGATTGCGCGCTCCGGACCCCAGGGGGCTGAGCTGCAAGAAATGGAGGCAGGGCGTGGGGGGTTGGTGCGCTGAAACGGCTTGGACGAGCGCTGCAAGGCGGACGAGCGACATGGTGGAGGCGAGAGAGGAAGCGCCGAAGCGGTGCCTCTCGCTTGTGTCGCTTGTCCGAAGATGCTTGCACTGCCTACAAGATGTTCTCACCTGTGGGACGATTTGAGACTGTATGGGCAGTTCTTGCGTTCGCCATTGCCAAAAACTGGGCGCCCCTCACCTATGAGTCAGTTCAAGTTGTGGTAAAGACCATATGCGGACTAAAACAGTGCGGGCGGGAATGGAGCGAAAAGCTTGACTAAAAACTCGAGACCGATCCCTGCGTCTATGTGAGACGGACAGGTGAATGACTAAGTAGAAATCCTGACTCGGATTGACGACTTACTACTCATCACAAAAAAGATGAAGCATGGCAATAACCTGAGATCCACTGGATAAGCTATTCGAAGGCCTTAGAATCACGCATAAATCATAGTATGCAGCAAACCGAAATCGTCGATTCCCGCGACAGCACTGCGGAACGAACGAGTTGTGCTTGAAGGACATGAGTGTATGCATCTCAGCAGCGAGGACTGAGCAAGGGCTGAGCAAAAGTGTAGCTTGCTAACACGTCTTAGCGGCGAGTATAATGGTTCGAGATCTTGACAAGGCTGTCCGTACGTGACAAGATGCTAAATCAGATGGCAACATCGTCCAATACAACCCGCGGCACAACACCTGGAAAATACAGTCATCAGCGTAAGGCAAGCTCACGGCATACAAAGGCTTACCTAGGGAGTCGCCATTATCAAAGATCATTATAGGTCTCTAGGCAAAATCACACAGACCGTTCGGAGAACCGCACAAACGTTCCGGCCATGGTAAATCTGGTTCACCCCTTAAAGGGGTCAAGGAATATACCATGTATCGTATACCCCGACATGCGAAAACAATCGATCCGTGCCGAAGTGATCAACATAAAGTTGGCCAATGTGTTAATAATCAGAGAAAGAAAAGGTGTCGACAATACACATATTGGATGGGATTCCAGACGGAGGATCGTCTCACCCCCGACGACGTGCTCATAGAATCACCAAAGTCGTTAATGCAAAGACCCTAGCTATCAGGGCAGCCACGCTCGCCTTTTCAGTTCTGCAGCCCACGTTCTACAGCCCATACGCCCACCCCCCTGCCCGAGCATCCCTACCAAGGGTCAGATCGTTCGCGCTTTGTAAATCTTGACTTCCTCTCTAGGTCTGGATGCACCCACGTTTAGCATCCATTCATTCAACGAAAATAAAACGATGACGCATCCTGGACAAACCCCAACTCACCTATCCTGAGCGTCCACCGCCACGGCACCCAGCCGCTGTACGACACGGATCCCAGAGCTGACGCGACCGAAAATAGTGTGCTTGTTATCGAGGTAGGGCGTCGGCCCGAGGGTGATGAAGAATTGTGAGCCTGTGATCCGTGCATTTCGAGACTGAATGGTGTCATAGATCGGGCCACATACCATTGGTGTTTGGACCCGAATTGGCCATAGCGAGGATGCCCCCGCCTGTGAACCGGAGTTCGGGATGTATTTCGTCTTCACTGTTCGAAACGAAAGAAAGAACGACCGGCGGTCGACATATAGTATGGGCTGAGGGGAAAGAAAACGCACAATCGCTGCCCGTATATGCTCGTCCCGCCACGACCTGTCCCGGTCGGATCCCCTCCCTGAATCATAAAGTCCTTGTAATAAGCAAGTCCACGTCAGTCCCTGAACAGGCGTGAACGAGCACAACACGTACGGCTATGATGCGGTGGAATATCACACCATTGTAGTACCCTTTTTTCGCGAGTTCTGCAAAGTTTCGGCACGTCTATGATAAAAGAGGGTTGGTCGGAAAGTGTTGCCAGGTTGGAAAGAGATCCGGACCAACTCACCTTGGGAGCGTGGTCCCAGTAAAGCTCAAGTTGAACGTCTCCCAAGTTCGTCTCGAGTACAACAGACTCCATGTCGAATAATGATGGCGAACAAAAAACCCGTCTACATAGCAAAGCATAGTACATCCAAAAAAGGTACATTGCGCCCCTGTCACGTCGGGAACGACCCCAACGTAAACAACGTCTGCTTTTGTTTTCCCTTCTTACCCTTCGTAGCAATCTCTGGTACAGACCCACTCTGCGTCTCCCCTCCTCCATCACTCGCGCTACTTCCGTTCGCCTTCCAAGCAGACGTCGCAGGCGCCGCCTCCCCCAATATATTCCTTAACGACGCGTTCCCGCCCACGACGGGTTTTATCCTCTGTTGCGCCGTCGTCGGAAGCTCAGGAAACGCACTCGCAGACAGCACAGGCGGACGTCCTGCACCCGCTTCCTTGCCTCTCTTCTGAGGCGACCGCGCGCCCGGAGCAACAGAGGTCGGAGTACCTAACATACCAGCACCCCCACCCCCACCCCCAGAAGAACCCGACCCAGACCCAGACGCCCATGGCGTCTGGCGCATCGGCTGCCTAAACCCACCGGTCGTCACCACCATCGAATGCACAGAAGTCAAAGGTGCGGCGGCAGAAGACGAAGAAGGACCCGCAAGAGGTGGAAACAGGCTCGAGGACGACGATGCATTCGCCGCCCGCGCCACACGGTCCCACACCTGTCTCGATGACTGCTGCGAGGACCGAGATGCCGTCGCGTGTTTGGCATTCAGAACACGCCCGCTCGCAATCCCCGCGTAGCCAGATCCTACCGCCGTCGGCATCAGATCGGGGAACTGTTGCCGTTGCTGAGAAAAGAAGGATGAGCGACGGAAAAGCCGACGGTACGAAAAGAGGGCTGACCTCGACTTTGAACCCGTTCCAGGCCGCCAAGAGATCACGTTTCTTCTCTTCTTCGTCCAATAGATCGACCATGCCGTTGATGACACTGGCAGTGTCATCCAGGTTCTGATCCAACACGTTCCAGACCGTGGAGATCAGATCACGCGCGCTCGATTCATTCACTCGGTATCCCCGCATCGCCGCTTTCACGGCAGGGACTGCATTGTTTGGATTCGGAGCCAAGATTTGCAATCGTGCGAAGAAGGCGGCTTGTCTTCTACGAGTCAACAGGTGAGCGTTTGGCATGCGCACACAAGAGACACGCACTCTGCCACAAGAGGGTCGACATCGTCTCTGATCGGACTGGCCCGCGCACTAGGCACAGAAGTAGGCTGCGGGGTTTGTGTACCCTCCGTTACGCTCAGATGTCCTCCAAACGCTTCCCGCCGCCGCCCCGCTCTGCCATGCCCCTGCCCCTGCCCTTGTATCTGCACTGGCGGTGGTTCTCGCTCCCGATCACCCCGATCACGTCGTCCCCGCCTTCCCCCGCTACTCCCACCCGCGTCGTCAAACTCGAACTCCGCCTGCACTCGTCGCACGTCTCGCTTGTCCCTGGAACTCATATCCGCCCCATGCACCTCGACCTGGTGGGCCTTGAGATCGAGGTCGGAGTCGAACACAACAAACTTTTGCGCCTGGCAGACGGCGTTGGAACATGCGAAATGTGCACGCGAAAAGTGGAGCTCCTGCGAGGTGGGAGGGGCGAGCCCGTTGAGATCAAGCTCGATCGCGAACGTGCGTGACCTACGAGGCTCTCATAGTTTTGAAAGCTGGGTCCGGTGATAAGAGAGTGAGCGGGAAAACCGAGGGTAAACGAGGAAGGCGTACTATTGATCACGGATTTCTCGTCGCTTGCAAACAAAACACTCTTCATGGCGCTCGCGCATGTGCACGAACATCTCGTCGTCGCTGAAGAAGCATTCACGACAGAACTCGCAGAGCGGGTGAACGCCGCCTTCGATGGGTTCCTTGAGAGGCTGCTTGCCCTGCGATCGGTGTGGCAGCGAGGGAAGATGTAGCGGGAGCACATTGGGAGGGTACAAGGCATGCTCGTGAGCGAACACCTTTTTAGATCGGATGCATAGATCGCTTTTGTATCGCAGTGGGCGTCAATATAAAGGAGATGGGTCGAGAAGGAGTGCATACCAGAGTACCTTTCCATGCAACGCGCGGGCGTGAAGCTTGAGATCACCCCATCCAGAAGCTGTATAGTCGCACTCTGAGTCGGGACAATTGAAGCGGAGGAGGATGAGTGTTTCTTCCATCATGTCCTCTGTCTCGAAGAAGATGGCCAGTCTGGAGTCCTTGAAAGGTATCGTGTCGGGGGTGTAGGAAGCAAAGACTGCGTCAGGAGAGGTGGTGAATATGACGGTCGATTGGGGTTCCTGTAGGGCGTTGGCATCGGAATGGGCACGACGATGGGGGGATGTATGTACCTTGCAGAACGTACACTCGAGCTTCTTGTATAGCGCGCGCAAGCGCAGTGCACACACGTGGCATGTCCGATGGTTACATGCAGAGAGGGAGTAATACTTGACGGGCTCGGCGCAGATCCAACACAAGGCCTGCGTGGTGTCGTCGTTGTCTGTGGCGGCGGTGGCGGCGGTGGCGACATCGGCGTTGGTATCGGGAGCGGTAGGGAATTCATCCGCCCCACCGCTAGTCGTGGGCGCAGCTACTTTGACAGCGCTACGTTGGGTCGCTCTGTTTGCTCCCCTGCGTTGGCCTCTGTTTCCCCGTCGGTGAGGGTGTTGCTGGGTTGTTTCGGTGGTAGCAGACATTCAGACTCGAGACGCTTTCTCACGTCACCCCATCACCAGGCCTCAAGCTCGTGGTGCACTGCCACGTCTCACTTACATATAGCTGCGAAATGCATCGTGGCCAGCACGACGCCCCGAATGAACGACGCCCAGCAAGACGTGTACGCAAACAACTTGCGACAAAACCTTGGCTACCCTCTGCGTTGCCCCAATCCTGAATCAAGCGGTCCGGATGGCCTTCGCATTGGGGATGTTGGACATGTCGATGAGAGTGGCACGTTCCATGTCCTCTGCAACATACGTTGCCCATCGCGTTCCGAAAAATTCAAGCCAGTTTCGTTGGACGACGACCTGATACGCAGAAACCCTACTTCTGTCCTTCAACACTCATATTTTACTGGGGTCAAGCAGGATACAAGTCAGAAGAGGTACCTGTCCACCGTTACCAATAGGTCGAATTCTAACCTCAACATTACTTTATTTAGTGGCTTTTATGAATTCACAGCAACCGCTGAGAAGGGTGCTATACTCATCCTGCCATCAGGTGCCAAACTGTGTCATATTCAGGACCGACAGAAACTGGACGAGTTTCGAGATCTTGCCATAGAGCATGCAAATCGTTGGTGTCGTTCTGCTGGTCATAACTCCTTGTACTTGATTACAGGCCTTTATCAAACAACCTCGTGGACTTTGGCATCCTTCTATGGACGCCGAGATGTAGATGGTGAAAAAATCGTCGTACGGAAATCCGTCGCGGAAGACGACGACCTCGCAGCCTACAAATGGACACCTGAGTTTCCTAACCTGGATCCCCAGTCGTGTCTCAAGGATACCAAGTTCGAGAACCAGACCGTTCTCATCAAAGGTTTCAAAATGAAAGTCAGACCGACACTAGGGGTTACCGTCGTGAGACCAGTACAGGAATCACCAAGCTTCGCATTGCTTCTCGAGTATCTCATGTGTCTGGCATCGCTTCTGAACTATCTCATATGTCTGGCGTCGCTTCTAGAGCATCTTAAGCGTTTGGCGTCACAGTTCGAAGTAATTAAGCCCCCGATCACTAGTGAGGCCTTTTTATCATTCTATACTCTATTTGATCGTGACTTGCCATAGGTATCAGGCCCTTCCCGGAACTATCTCGAGTGTGCAATCTTTTAATGTACATACCGTTTGCAAAGACTGATCTGCTATACAGGAACCCCATTATTTAGACATCGTCAATAATTACCTATTAGAGGTTCGTGCTATGAACTATGGGTACCACACTGTTGATTGATAGTTTGCGTTAGAACTCCAAGGCTGACGTAGTCATTACTCATGATAATCTTTGGATAGAGATGCTGGAAAAGGCATGTGGTGTCTGTTTCCTTAGCATCCACATGTGAACTATTCTTCCAGTCGAAGTCGATGGTGATACAGGAAAGTGAACTGCTGGAACACGTAAAGGGACAGTATGATCGTCACTCTGGCAGAAGTAAGTTTTCCGTTATGATATCAATGACCGCTGCTAAGTTCCGTCCTGCCAGATGCAATTTGGCTGCAGCGTCGACTGTAAGTTTACGTTCACCGGTGTTCGACTCGTCATCTAACCCACATTGGTAGTGGAGATCCCAATGGTGTACTAGTACCGAAGGCCAAGATCTCAGAGTTGCGCATATTCCTGTTGGGTTCTTCGTTCGTGTTGAGATCGACGATGGCATATCCTGGTGGACTGAGAATAAGCCTGCACTGGTAGATGACCACAACATTCAATGGAATGACCGGATCTACTTGTGCGACACCATCGATGTTTCGTCGTGCGATCATCTGTATTAATCACTTTTCAGGCCGTCTGCTTCATCCACCAAAGTTCGGTTAGTCCTTTGTGCATCTTTCGAGTTTTCCCCTGTGTTGGGAAGTGGGGAGCCTCTTGGTACATTGGAGATATGTGTGTCCGATTTGCTCGAGCGGACTAGGGGTAAGGACGAAGCTTGTGTACATCTACCTGCGACTCGACATATTCAACCGTCCACAGCACTCATGATCAGGGAATCCATACCACTCCTCGTTTCTGCGCAACAATGCTATGGTAACTACTGGATGTCTAGCCATGTCGACGATAGTGTGGGTGAAATATTATTACTATCACCTGTTACTTCCTGATGAGTCTTCTTGTCGTAGGACCGGAAAGGACGTTCGACGCTCCCACATGCAATAAATCTGACGGATGAGGGGCACCACACTCTTCTTGGCTACTACAGAAACCACAACAAAAATGATCTTGAATCCTCCGTTGCTCTTTTCACCCAAGCTCTAGAGAAATGCCCAGAGGATGATCCGTGTCACGCCGTTGCTCTGTTCAATCTCGCTAAAGCACAATTTCTCTCTGATCAGGTTCACCGCACCCATCAAAACTTTCATGCCTCTACCTCGCAGTTTGTAGAAGCTCTTAGGTTACGCGCTGGTGATCACCTGGATCGGCCTATGACGTTGTTATATCTATCACAAGCTCTTTTGTATTATCGCGCATCAGGACTTCAAGTATCCGAAAGCACACTACACAACTACATCAACGAACTCGAAACGGTCTGTCCTCGGAGTACCCATGCACGTCGTGCCGCAGACCTGGTGGTGCAGACATATGAACTCGATGGACTCCAGATCTCCGACGACTGGAGGACGCTCAACGAGTTGATTCCAAAATGGGCCAGAGCCGCAGACGAGGT
>JBBPLX010000559.1:0-19364 GCA_038090015.1 Leccinellum albellum
CATGTCAAAATTTCATTGATTAGTCTCTATAAAATTCAAATAAATACTTAAAAATACACAAAAATACACAAAAATTATGGGAAGTGTGTCTAATTATGGCAAGGCAACTGGTTGCCCAAAAAACTGGTTGCAACTGGTTGCCACCTGCAGTTGCCAATTTTCAAAATCAAGGCAATTGGTAATTGCAGTCCAGTTGCGATCAGTTGCAGTCCAGTCCAGTTGCCAGTCTTTTACCAGTTGTGCAACTGGACTTTAAAATACTAAGGGTGCTGGAAACCTGTGAAGGGCTGGGAGAATAGGCAAGAGGTGAGGGCAGGAGAGAGTGGGAGTGGTGAGTCATGGATAGGGAAAGTGTGAGTATCATGTGTTACAGGCATGATGTATTTACTAGGAGAGTATGTGTGGTATAGATGCACAGAAGGTGGCAGGGGTGAAGGAATCCTTAAGTAGGCTATAGATGATCTTGAAAACAGTAATGTTAATAGAGAGATGTTAACTTGCACCATCTTTGAGGAGACTAGCCTGGGTAGGCATCTTGAGCAACTCAAGAATGGCAGCAAGGCAAGTGCTCCTGGAGCAGGGATCATCTGGGACCATATGCAGCACAACTGGGTCTGCGAGTGCCAGGACCCTGCCTGTGAGATGGGACATTTTTTCACCATTGATGGAAGTGACAAATAATAAGGAGTGTAGGCTGTGGCATGGTAAAGGGAATTGCCATGGATGAGGAAAATCTTTACAAGCTTGCCATAGTGATTTTCTATCATAGATGGAAGACATGCCTTTTGCCACCACGAGTAGGTTATGGACACCCTTGATGGAGATGTTGAGTTGGGCAAAAGTGGGTGTCTAGGTGATGCTGGCTATGGAGGATGTTGAGTTTGAAGGTTGATTGTATGGATCTGGTAGGCATACCTGGCAATGTTGGTGAGGTGAAGATAGAGTGGCTCATATAGATGATTGAATGCGACTTTGAGCTGTGTGAGACAGAAGCAGAAGGCCTGTTATATAATTTGCTAGGGAAAGGTCACGGATTTAAATGGGACAGAAAAGATGGGGTACTCACCTGGTAAACGGCCTCAAGACAGGTGTTATTCTCAAGCATCTCGAGAGCAATGCAATAATTCTCTCACCAGAACTTGGACAAGGGGTGATGAGGGCCACATTGGTGCTCTGATCGTCATTGACAATGCCGACAATATCCTCTGCTGTTTCACTGGCCTCGATATCTAGGTGACCATACAGTCAGTCCGATGCAGTGTGGCAAGTATCTTAGTGTCTGTAAGAGTAGGGAAGCAATGAATGATGGACTTAATGGGGACTGATTTTTTGAGCAATATTTGTATACTGCACAGGTCCCTCCTTGTGCCTCTGTGCATGTCCATGCATAGCTTTATAAAGCAAATGAAAATGGATAAATGAGGAAAGTAGAGTAAATGAAAAGCCTTCTGCTGGCAATGCAGTCTAAGTAATGGTCAATGATACATGTCACATGCATGCAGCCCAAGCAGACTTCAGAGTTCATGCCAGTACTTATAACTGTCTGTGCAATTTCAACAAAGTGGATGAGTGAATGATAACAGGATCTTCGACTCTACTAGAGATGCTACTATCAAAAGTGAGTCCATTCATTGATGCCATCCATCTCTCATGCCAATGGATTGGATCTTTCATGTTGGCTGTAGAGACAAAGCTATATGAAGCTAATTGCAACACCTGGTCAGAAGGGACGGAAGAGCCTTGTGTGACAATACTCCATAAGAGCAGTCAAATCACAATCCAGCTTGTATGACGCAATAAGTGTTGCTGATTTCTCCAGGGTCAATCTGAATGCCTTAAGTAGGTTAGCCAAGATTCTGTGATATTGAAGTAGAACTAAAGTTTAACATGAATGTCAATCAGAAGTGACTCTGAAACCATTACACACCAGTCTTGATCTATGCAAGACATTTCATTTCCCACCTCTGGAGGGTCTTAAGTATTTCTTGTTGTTGTCATCTGTGTTGACTGGCCATGTGGTAGAGGGGCTGGTACAAGTATGGCCCATGTGGGAAGGGAAGGGAAGGGAAACTGGTCAATGCTTGCCATGGAGAGTGGGCAGGAGGTCAGAGTGCCAGGAGACTGGATGGGCTGAGGGAGTGGGCTGCAAGCATGCGCAATCAAAGTAGACAAGAGAGATTTGCCTGGACATCTGTGCCAAGTGAGCGTAAAGAGTGATATGTAAAAATGACAGTTCAAAGAAGGAAAACAGCAAACTGAGACATTAAGGCATGGTACCAGAGAGAAACAAGAGATAGGATGTGAAGTGCAAGAATAAGAATGTGAAAGGCAATGTGGAGCGAGAGCTCGAAAGGGAGTGGGAGCTCATATGCCATATGGGGAAATACAGGAACTGGCATTAATGTGTGAATGCTAAGCATGTCTGTTGAATTAGGTGTCGAGCCATTCAAATTCCCCTGCATTCTGCCGTGATTGACAATGTAATTGAGCTCATTCTGCTCATTTGATGGCAAAGAGAAAATGTTATGAAGTCAGTGTTGTCAGGCCCTCAAGTGACATGAAGATCATGCTTACCACTGCATTGAGACTGCACCATTGATCTACGTCTCCTAAACTACAGGGTGCCACTAGTACACACTGATAAATCTTGATATTTGAATATGCAAGACCATTAATGTTGGCACTACAAAGGTCTGCAGGGCAAACTGTTGACTACCTCGAAAGCTCATTGAGGTCCTGCAGAATACATTGATTCACTATCAATTGAGGCCCTGCCTTCACAGCTCTGGTGACTAAGCCAAAAGCTGAAACCACCCCATGAAGACAAACACACTCATGGTGAGGCAGGAGGCAAAGGTGGACATTGAGTCTGCTGTGGAGCAGATGCTGATGCCAACTTTTCTGCCATGTCCACAGAGTTGGTGTGAGATGCAATGACCTTGGAATGATCAGTGACTTCCTTTTCAACTGGGTATCATTTTGATTGAAAGAATGTCAAGAGGTATAAGAAAGGGATGATCATGTATAGTGCAATGATGAGTACCAGTCCCACTACTATGGCATGCCTTGTCTGCAAATGGAGACTCATGGAACTGCATTTCATGACAGCCATCACAGACTGGGTGGACATGAAGGCAGTCACAAGGCCTATGACCCCCAAGCCATATGCTAATATGGCCAAGAGAGACACTAAATAGAGAAGGGGGGATTTACAGCAAGCTGAGCCCATGATCTTCACTGGCGGAAGTGCTAAATAAGTGAGGAGGATAACAGGAAGGAGGAGGGCGATGAAGAGAGGTGCAGCAAGCTGGTGGGCCAAGGAAACATTGTATGCTTCAAACAAGTAAGTAGAGGTGGTGGAAGTGGCTGCAGTGGAAGTGGTGCTGGTGGGTGTGCCCAATGTAGTGATCATTGGAAGTGGCTGGAGCTGGGATGCATACTGTGTCAAGTATTGAATGTTGATGCCTGCACTGTTGGCATTGATGCCAGTTTGGAGTTGCCTAGAAGGGCTACCCCAAGAAGAATTGGAGGTGATAACACCATTGTAAGCTCTGAGGATCCAAACCTCAGCAAGGTAATTGCCATTCTCATCTTGACCACCAAAGACAATAGTATCTGTAGCTCCTTGACAATTGGTGTCAATAAGAGCCTCATTGAATGAATAAGCGATGGTGCCGAATGGGAAGGAGTGTTACGATAGAGATACTCTCCAAGGGTCTTCCATCCATCACAGCATCTTTTTCTTCTACTCGTACTTTCTTTTCTCTTTTCATCACTCACGATGATGATGCCTTGATCATTGACACACCTTTGTACTCTTTCCATTCCATTCTATTTTGTTCCTTTCCTCTTTTAACTTCCTCTGTACTAGTATTATGTGTCCCCTTTCCTTTTATGCCTTTCTCTCTTTCACTACTATGAACACAGCATGGTCTGTGCACGATATGTCAACATATAAATACCTCTCGTAGTATGATGGTGTTCCCTAGCTAGTTCTGTGCAATGGTAGCATTCTAGTTACTTCTGCCTCCGCTTGCGAGCAAGACCCCTTTGAAGTCCTCCATAGACATTGACATTCATCTACAACTTCAAACCTTTGAAATGTCTGATGTGACTCTTCAATTGTGACACTCGAACCTTGAACCATGGCAGATTCTGTTAACTTCAACAATCCCAATCTCAATATCGATCCTGATTTAGCCACATCCAACTCAGCTCCTGCTGCAGCAAACACAACTGTGAGTTGGACTCAGGTGGCATGGCTGGCAAAACCCAGGTGCAATAATCCTGGGTGATTCCTACTAGCAGCCCATAATCCAGGACCACAGTGGGGAGCAAGTGTAAGTTACAGTCAATTGTTCTAATCTATTGTTTCCAGGATTTTCACTCACTATGTCAATGATTCATTCAGTAGTGGGGAGCTTCAGATGTTTCAATCAGAGTTGGTCAATGCTCTGCAAATCAGCACAAGCTCAGAGTGTACCAATGGTTGGGGTGGTATTTCCAGTCAAGTGTCTGAGCCTGGGTTGTTGCCATCATGGCAGCAATCTCAGGTTCAGGCTTTGAGTCACTAGATTTAGTGGCACTGGCAACAGCCTGAGGCACTTAGCACTACTGGTAGTAGTGGCAGTGGAGGTAACAACAATCTACCAGGTAAGGATTCACCATCAGAATCAATAGGATGGAAATATTGACCTGGACTTGGATATGGGTAGTCACACTGGTGTCACAGTTACAGTAGTAGATGCTTAATTTTTGAAATAATTTAATTTACTTACCATTTGATACTATATCATAGTGCTGGCATCTTATTAAATGGCCTGAATAACAACTCAGGTGACCTCTTCACCCACTGGAATTATCCTCAGGTCAGGCAAAGTAGCAGTGAATATAGCTCATTGGCAGACTGGGACAGGCTCCCAAGTCAGTCTCAATCTCAGCCTGAATCTGATGGCAATAGATCTTGTAAGTTTTATTTTGTTCAATTACCTTTATTATCTGTGGAGCCATACTAATTATGGTGGGTTTATAGCAGCTTCCACTGGCAACCTAGAGCCTGCACAACCTCAAATGTCAGTGACTGGGCCACAGCCTAGTTTTCATTTTTGTGAACAGTCTCGTAAGTCATTGATTTTATTATATCACTCTCCAAGTTTATATCTAGAATTTGTTTTTTAAATTTCAGCTATATTCATTGATGCTCTGAGCTCTGCACATGCATCCAACTGGATCATGTTATTCAGACAGGCTGCTGAGGCTCTTTGCAACAACCTTCATGAGCGAAGATTTATCATAACCACAACATTCAAGGAGCCCTTTGTGATGGATACTGTGTTGAAGATTATTCTCCGGACTCATTGGAATATGGTGAGTGCACTTATACTTGTATATTTCACTACTGATTTATAACTTGATGCCAGTTCAAATAATTCTATCTGGTGCCACCAAAAATTGGACAGCATATACTCATCTGTCTAATTCCACCTTTAAGGCTTGTCTTGTCACAGAGCTTAAGGGGGTCACTAGTAGGTTTGCTGATCATATTTGGAATCAAGCCATGTATATTGTCAAGCATCCTACTCAAGAGGCTGGTGGCCAAATATTTGAGCTTCTCTCAATTAATAAAAAGATGGACTTGAACCAACTAGAGATGTGGATTTGATACTCCAAGGAGTATGGGTTTGGAGTGTTTCATCAAATGGCCCAGAGTTGTGACCAAGGTAGTGAAGGCACTGTAGCTAGTGTGCAAGGAAGTGCATTAAGTTTGTTCTATATAAAAGTTCAGAAGGCTTACCAATGTCTTATATTCTAGGAACCATTTTGCCATAAGGCTTTTCACCAAGTCTTCAAAACAGCAGCCTACAGGGCTAGTCACTTAGGGTGTTTTCATCTTGTGGACAAGTTTGGAGTTCCTCTGTCTAGGATGACTATTGAAACAGGGGCAACCATTTGTGGTTGGGTGAGTGGTCTACTATTATTGCCATTTTTTACTGAGCTCACTAATACTATCTGGAACTTGAATGGAACTTGAAGCTCATTGCTGCCCTTATGGAGTATAGAGTGCAAAACATCAATTGTGTACCAATGTGTAGTATCACAAAACAGCAGGAAGTTGAGAAAGTAGTCAAGAATGTCTATGACTTCTTCAGGGGGATTATACTTGAGGTTGGGCCAATTGATGTCTCTTTGAATCAGAGACATGTTTGGCACCAAAGGCTTACTGAATTCCTTGCTCCATGATGGAGTTTTTCAATTCTATATTCAATGATTCTCCTTACTACAACCAGGATCTGGTTAACTCTACTTCAAATACCTTTACTTCATTCCAAAAGATAAATGATTACAATCACTAGATTATCACTGACCAAAAATATAACACTTCCAAACTTTACAAATAATCCATTGATTGTCTCTGTTAGCCTTCACAAACATCCCTAGATTAGTCTATAGCATTCTGGAAGAGTTCCTTTTGCAACAGATTCACTGCTCATTTCTAGAAAAGAAAGATTTAGACCAATGCACAATACACATAGTAGATGATCACACATGATCATCAAGACTCAGCTAAGGCCTTGAGAACTGGTGGAATTTTCACCAAGGAAGGTATAAAAATCACCCACTTCTGGAATGATATATGCATACCTTGAAAGTGAATATAGTATGTAGAATTGAACTCAATTGTACAAAGTTCCAGGATAAGCATTGCTTGGGCATCATCATGATTCATGAAAAAGATTGGCAAGGTGTTTCTTACCCAAATACTATAACATCATTTGATCTCGAACTTAAACATACACCAAAAGATCAAACAAATCAATATCTGAATTTGACCTCAGTGGGAATGACTCCATCACTGTCACCAACACAGTGCAACAAACTGGGTTCATTGTATTGCATAGCAGCAAACTCAAGCTGTCACTTCACTTCCACAGCCCTGCTTGCCCTATCTTCTAAGGCAAAAATATGAAAATACCCATGCTCAGCATATATGAGTGACAAATGAACTTATGGGAACTAGAAGGGGCAGGGCCCAATGCATGGCAACCTACATAGTTAGGGAGGAGGTGGGGAGATCACAAAGCTGCGTGTGAAGTGTACTGTAGCCAGGATAGGGACGAGCACATGACAGGGTATGGCATCCAGGCACCAGTGTGCGCCACCTTTCACCTGTGGGCATCAGAAGAGGGGGATGGGCGAGGTTGGGCAGTGAGAGCAGGATGTAGAATTGGGTGGGGTACAACAACCATGGTTGAGGCTGATTGTTGGGTGTACATTGAGTGTGCAAGTGGCCTTGAAATGAGTCCATCCTAGACAGTGACTGTAGGCCAGGAGAAATGGATATTGATACAACAAGTTTAACGTCACAACAGATGGATCATATTCAGTTCCTCGGAGCTTGGTTCTGACTCTGAAGGAGAGGGCATGTCAGAGCCACCTGAGAGTCCTGAAAATGAATTCACTTATATAGACGACGACGTTGCATTGTGGCACACTGTCATTCTGCATGGCCATTACAATGTGATACCATGTCCTGTCATGTTCATTGTTATGTCAACATTGACTTCTGGTCCATTGTCATCTCCATGTCATTGTATTGATGTTGTTGCCATCTGGACAAGGCCTGGGGAGAGGGTAGTAGGGAGAAGGACAAGTGGGCATGCATGGTTGTCTCATCCTTGAGTCATCATGTCGTGGATAGAACATATGTAGGATATGTGGTTTCATCACAGGGTATCCTCACACTGTGGGGGTGTGCTGAGGGTGTGGAGGAGGTTTAGGGTAGGGAGAGTCATGAAAAGAGGCAGGAGAGAGGTGGAGGTAGTGTCTCATGCCAGCAAGATGGTCTGGAGTGGAATGAATGACATAGGGTGTGTGGAAAAGAGAGAGTGGTGGCTGTGGAGTGTCAAAGGCTAATGAAATTCTTCACATTTTAACACCAAAGTAGTTTGTCTCTGGATTAAAATGTCGTCACCAAGATGACTGAATGGTACCATTCATCTTCAAATTCTGAAAGTTCTCAACAGTCAAATTTCACTACTAATAGTATATTCAAAAAGACTTGGTTTGTTGTCAGATTTAGTGTGAAATGTGTTGAGGCCCATTAGGCCAAATAAGAACCAATGTGAGGCCGAACACCTGGCCTAGCACTGCCACAGCCTAGACCCACAGTGATTGTTTCAGTTGATGTAGGCTGAGATTCCTACTTTAAGGATAAGAGTGTTAAGAAAATGTTTGGTATTATGATATTAATTCATGTTGTTCTATTAGTACGCTCTGTTCCACCTCATTCTTCTCACAATCCATCCCCATCCTAAGCCTTAAAAATATATCTCCAGGACTACTATATACTATTTCAAAAAGATCCAAGAAAGGATTCCTCATTGAACCACTGAAAGCCTTGCCACTTGCTGGCTTACACAAACCTGTGAGCCTGTTTTCTAAGAAATTCTAAAATTTCCAACTTTTAGTACTAGTACTTAAGCCAGCCATTGATGATCTCAAAGACACAGTATGCAGTGGCATGGCAAGCTTGTATTAATGCTGTCACAATTCACCCCACCTGCCCTTGTAGCACACTCAGTGCAACATTTGGCTATTGCAAAGATAACAAGCACATAAAGAAGATAACAACAAGGATGAGCAGGGGAAGGGATGTACCATCTATTTGATATGGTTGTGAGATAGACCCCAAGAATAGTCCCATGATGAACATATACATGCTTGCAGCTCCAAAACCTTCCAAGTGCACAAATATGCCTCCACCTCCATGACTGGTATCGAGTTTGGTGTACCTCCAATCGTTTCCTATGCTGGTGTCGAAGAGGACAGAGACAAGAAAGAGATCAGTGAGATGCCTGCATTGCTCCGTAGTTGTTGATGCTGGTGGTTCCCAAGGCTTGTAGCAATAGTGTGACCAGTGTGAAGCTGGCCAGCATAAAGATGGCTCAATTGGTCGCTAGCATGAGTGAAGACCTGAAAGAGATGTCAATCACACATAATGGGTGTGTGATGGGTGGTCAGGTAATCACAACATTGTGACAATTTTATATGCAGGCAGAAGGTGGAAGGAGGGGTGGGAAGGGGAGGGAGACAGGGAGAGTTTCACTTATGGTATCAAATGCACTCACTCACAAAGTCTCTCTGATCGGTGGTGAGGAGACCATATCAATTCAACATTCAATGTGGATGGGAAAAGGCTTGGGGAAGAAAGAAAAGGCGAGAAAAGAAGAGCCGAGGGATGGGGAGAGGTACAAAAACAGGGGATGGAGACTGGGACATACCTCCATGATAGGTGCAAAACTCAATCACTGCATCCAGCCTTGCAAGGTTATGGTAATCAAAGCCACAGTACTATGCACCGATTGTATACCATACATAGGCACAATAGGTTCTGATCATGCACAGAAACATAGCATGTCCTCATGGAGAGTCGTAAGTGCACAAAGCATTGACATGGATCAATTTCATTAGTTGAAGCCTGAGGCCTGAGGTGTAACTCCCCTCTTGTGGTAAATATGCCCCTGTATCAGCTAAGTATTGCAAGTGGCTATGCTAAGCATAAGTTCTATGATTCATCAGGACATAGTTCAAGTCTAGCTGGATGAGTCACAGGGGCACTCATGTATTTTTCTGTCAGCTGGGATGATGAAAGTAGTTTTGATTGCTGGCAGCATGGATACTACTGGCATGGTCCTTCTGCCAATGGCTGTCACACGAAATACTGGATCCCAAGCCATTCGAGATGATCCACCTGTGGGGGGAAAGAGGGCCATGGATACAAGTAGAGCCTGAGCCTCTCGGCGATGGGGAAGTTACTTCGCAGTTGCACATCTGTAGCCTCCTTTTTATCATTCCTCACTTTGCCCTAGAAATTCTGACTGCAGCTTCGATTCCTGACAGCTGGGCTGATTGAACATCCCACCTTGCAACTTGGGCCATGTTTGGCTTTGCTAGATTTTAGACTTTTTGTTAATTAGTACCAATCTGCTGAGTTAGTAGTACTGACTCAGGACACCGCACAATATGGTCTTTCTATTTTCCCTGGCCTGGAAATTGTAGCATGGTCAAGCCTGTCAGAGGCTCCATTAATTTTCGAAAGCAGGATGCCAGCATATAACCAAAGTCAAATACTATACTGAGTACAAAGTTCAACATATCAAGCACAAGTCCAAAACTATAATGAGCAAAAAGTCTGTTGCAATTTCTCTTCAAGGTTGAGAGTGTTCAGTATCCTACATGTCAGTGTTCAAATTGGCAGGTAGGTTTGTAGCTATTCTCTTCCTTATAAATTATTATGTGCAATGTTGTGCTCTGCTTTTGGTCAGCTCTCAGAGAGGTTCAACTCAAACCACCACCACTCCATCCAATCATCGTGATCATATACTCTGCACATTCAATGAAATATATCACTGGCATGGCACCAACTTGAAGGTATGAGATAAGTAAAAAGAGCAAGAGATAAGGTGTTGATATTGTGGAGATGATCATCATTCCCTCTCACAGATCTGAGTTCTAATGCAGCCAGTTGCATTTGCAATGAGGCTGGGCCAGTATTACTATGGTGTGCAAGCTAAATTATTATACTTTGTTCAGCTTCCAGGACAGTTTTGTTTCAACTTTGTGGAACTTCAGCTTCAGGCTGTGGACTTGGGAATCTCCACACATGGAGTCACATGTTGAGCTCTCAAGATCTCACAGTTCACCTTACTGCTATTACCACCTGTCATTACTATCCCCCTCCTCTGACTTCAAGTTGTAAATTTTGGATTGATCTCATGAGCACTTTCAGATGAGCCCAATCGGAGGACATCTGTGCTGTCCATCCAACCATGCCATTGAATACATATATGCCATGCAAGGCAGATCCCTTATCTACCACTGAATTGACTAATCATATGTCTCCATTTCCACACCACCATTCTCCTTTACTGAGTCTTCACTAAGCTCTTTGGATACTGAGGAGTCAGTTGATATCAAGGTAATTCTTGGACATTTATTCGTGATTATCTACTTATCCAAGACTCTTCCATTAGCACACCAATAACTCAGAAATACCCTCATCCATCAAGCAAACTGCTATCCAGCAAGCTGACCTCTGGTGTACTGCTTTGAGGAAGAAGAAGGCTGCCATGGAGAATATGTTGAGGGCTCAAGAGTTGCTTGAGAGGATTTAGGGATTACTCACACAATACATTGCTGTGGAGACAATAGAGGGCACTCATGCTTGACTCTTGTCTGGAATAAGTCCTATGACTACTCCAGAAGCACAGTATCTGTTGATGATAGGCCATTTGACCATTGGCCCGACACTCGCAGAAAGGCACTCCCTTGACACTAGATCAAGAAACTACACATTGTTCCCAGGCCACATCAGACCTTCTCACGCTCAGGCTGCAGGATGAATGCCCTGACTCAGATCGATGTAGAAGTGCTGAACATGGGTCATCTGTTTCACTTTCACATGCATGATATATTCATTGCTCAAAGGTAGCCTGGGGTCTCAGCATTAGATAGATTGAACATGTACTTGATTGCTTTCAGACAACAGATGTTGTGTTCTGCACCCTTAGTAGGCAAAATTTATCGCCATGTAATAGGATGCTTTGGTATTAATTTATTCAGTTATTCTAAGACTGGTGCAAACTGAATATGTGGAATGGTGACAGATCATGGAGTTGAGATTCGTCTGGTACTAGAGTCTGTGTCACAAACTCATTCACCCCTCCCAGTGATCACCTTCAGGCTGCGCTTATTGAGTAATATCAGTGTGATGTCGACATGTCCTACAGGCCCATGAAGTACCAATGGTACTGCCAAGTAAATCTAACTTTGCTGGCATGTTGCTCACCAGTTGTCCTGGTAGCATCTTTGTTGTTTGTACTTCCCAAAGCAGGGTAGACAATGACTCATGTAAGGTCTCCATTGACCTGGACTTGAATTCGGGCATCTCCGCCACAGAGGAGTGATGAGGATTATCATGGCAATCACCAAGGCGGCAGCATTTTTGAGGAAGTGCATCTAAGCCTGTCAGTAATCTTATAAAGCAAGTGCTCCACTGCGGCTCACTGGAAAGGTCTGGATACTACCCACATGGCGGATGTTCTGAGTCATCGAAATGACTGCAAGATTGGCTGAACCCAGTGGCAGCAGCTCCAGTTGGGGTCTGTACTGTTGGAAAAGCTGCCAGTCAATGTCAGTGAGAGCATAACTTGTGGCAGTAGCAAAGGTATACACCTTTGTGTTGGGATGTTTCTGGGGAACATGCCATGGTAGGTAGCTTCACTGCTTCTGATCAGATAAGTACTTGAGCTTTTTAAGTCTACTGGCACCTGGACCAAATGTTGGGCATGCAGGTCATTTTGTGTATGTACTAGTACTGGACAGTGCCTGGAAGCAGAGACTTGGAAGTGCATTACTGATGGGTCGATGATGGGAAAAACAAAGGAAGCTGGGCTACAATATTAGTCTTTTCACACCTGCCAAACCAAAGGTAAATGTCTGAAGCACTGATTTGGGGCTGCATTACTTCAAGCCTGAGTTACTGATTGGCTGTAGATCTGGAATGACGATTGATATTAGCCTTAGGTCGCACCTACAAATGCCATCACTGAAGCCAGTGACTTGAAATAAACTTACAGACAAGTGATCTGGGAAGAACAATGTAAACAGCATTGGCAGCCAGATGCATTTAGACTTGCTAAATCAATGGTTACTCCAAACCAGGCTCACTTGATCGAGTGTCACAAGATTTAGCAAGCACCGGTGTAACTGATTCCAGTTGGAGGTGAGGTCCATCAGTAACTCACCAACACCATGATTGTGACATCACTGACAGCTGGGAGTAGTTACCATAGAGTTCAAGAAGCCATATCTGGTAGCATCACATACCAAACACTAAAGAGAACTTGGAAGCAGAGAGTTGACTTGAGTCACTGAGTGATGGGAAAAACACCAGGTCAATCATGTCCAGCCTAACACCGAAAGATAAAGCACAGAGGTCAACCAATTGGTGGTGATCACTTACCAGCACCCTGACCATGGCGCCACTAACTACTGAGTGGTCACAGTGAAGTTTCATTGTTACACTGAACAGTGCTAAAGGGAACCTGGCTAGCAGGGAGTTAACTTGAATCGGTGATGGGAACAACCAAATCAGATTCATGTCCAACCTAACCTTGGTAGAGAGGTCCATAAATTACTCACTGAGTCATACCCTGACCATGGTGTAACTTACTGAGTGCTGCCAGGAGTGGTTGTTCACTATGGTAGCATTGCTGCACCAATGCTAAAGGGACTTGGAAGCAGAGAGTGGACCTGAGTCAGTGATGGAAAAAATAGCATGAGGCAGAAATAGTAGCATAGTGTTTCTCACCAGCCAAAACCTTAGGTAAGGACCCTAATGTATATTCACATGCGTCATAATGCACAGGAGAACATGACCCAGACCGGGAGCTCAAAGAGGGCTGATTCCCAAGTTCATTGTCTCTCCTGACATATTGCAGCGCATAAAGGGCTTGTCAAATCATAACTTCTTGAGTAAGTCCCTCCCCCACGACTTCAGCTCTCTCTCCATGTCTGCCCACTCCCCAGCACCCAGCAACAAACAATCTATTTCCTGTAGAAAGCATATATTCTCCAACACTTTGCAGCTGGGTCCTAGAAAAAAACATTGAGTTTTCTTTGAATGTCCAATATGCCACTTATTCAGTGCATCAAAGGACTACTCAAGATCTGTTGATCTACCATGGACATCATTTTGGCAGGCTGTCTACACCTTCTGCAACATGCAGACACTTATCATGAATGGCCTTCAGGCCATGTCTGATGACATTGGCAAGGAATTCTTGACTATCATATGTGTGCTTCATTGAATCTTTATTTGGAATCTCACCTGGTCTATAGTGAATGAAAAGAGTGCATTGTTTTCTGCAAGCTCCTTCATATCATACCAGATTTAGAGCAATGACTCATGGATTCATCAGAAGAGGACATTATCATGATCGCTGACCTGGTATGTCAATCATATCTGTTATTGTATCTACTTACCACTTGTCGACCTTCAGATCCAGAAGGGTGCTAAGGGCACTCGGGCTGATGACACCAAGGGCATGAAGGGCCCAATCATCGATTGGATAATGCCAAAAGGCCAATCATTAATCCCTCATATTCCTTATAACATCAAATCTGGACAAGGTTTTAACCATAATTACACTGGAGTGCTCCTCTGTCTGGCTGGTTTAGATTGGAACAACATTGAGTATTTATGTACCCACTAACCTCTTGATGTGAATACAACTCACAGAATGCATACCAAGTTGGCAAACGGAGAGCTACAAGTTTCTAGGGACCAATGGCCCATATTCTTGTATGCAAACTACATATACGATTTTGAAGATCCATGGAACAGCCTTCTTTATAGTGGCCTCCTCATATTCATAAGTGATAATCATAAAGTTCCTGCCATCATGTGCTCCTGCCATCATGTGCTATTATCCTCAATACAGGCTTTCAAACATATATTTACATCTCCCAGCTCCGTTGACCAAGAACCAAAGGCCATATGCTCTAGAAAATGCATGCATTCATGGAATGCACTCCATAACAAAAGCCTCCCTGGCTTATGTCATGATACAGGTAAGCAACAAAGAATTCTTCACATGCCATGAACTCACCAATGATAGGCTTGATTTGTGCTAACTTCGGCTCAGGTCTTTTCTCACATGGATCTTATTACAGATTCCAAGTGATTCTATAACAGTGTTCTAGAGTTACTGAAAGACCTTGAGGAGAAGAAGGAGGTCAATCAATTGATGTTGTGGTGGAACTGGTGAGTTTTGTTTTTTGTGATCAGTTTTTATGACTTTATCTGATGATAAGATAACAGTCAAATTTTTCCTCTCTATAAGAAGACTTTGCACCTGCCATCCAAAAATAGTGTGCTTGCCCGAATCAGGCAGAAGCACACAGAGAGAAGGGAGAGGGATCAGTTGGTTGCCAGTGACAATTAATGCAATGTTATTATGTACAGGAGATTTACATATTCATTACCATTCAATAGACCACTGATACCTGGGTGGATATATGATGATGCAATCTATAGAATTCTTTTCTTTAACCAATTGTAACTATTGAGATGACTATCCTGAGCACTGATGACATGCCAACATAATTTGTCATTCAATAGAACTTTGTTACTAATGGTAAATACAATATTCTGACTGCAATTTTCAGAACAATCAAGTAGAAATTCATGCCAATTGACAAAATTATTGTAAGACATGAAATATCAACTAGTTCTAACTGTAATACAGCTGCTCACTAGTAGTGTATTGGTCAGAGTTGTCTACAATATAGTGTTGATCATCAGGCTTATGTAAAGAAAAACTGATGTAACTTCTCAATATGATAGCAATGATCAAATTCATCATTGATGTAAAGCTTATCATACCTACCACCTACATGGATTAGATCAATTGAATTAATATTACAAAGGGGATCAAGAGCCTCAGAAAAATACTACTGCTCAGCTATGCCAGAATGATTAACAAGGACAATAGCATTCTTGTAAATAGTTATTATCTACTGTATAGAGTATATCATTGAAGTAAACATGATCAAATGTGTTTGTAATGTGGAAATGACTGTAGATGTATTTTTGATAATGTAAAGCTTATGGCTAGGAGAGAGACACATGATCACATGCATTATTATAACTGTAAAGATCTATGATGTAATATATGACATAAAGAAGGTTATAAGCCAGTCTGCCAATAATATAGAATTGACCACAATTGTCTTTGTGGTGGTGTAGATCTAACTGCTGCATAGTAGATATACCTGACTATACTCATGTCTATAGCTATTGTGATATATATCATATAGAAGGTAATGAGCTAGGATCAGTTAGTGTGTCAAAAATATGAAAATGAATATAATTGTCTTTGTGATAATTTAGATCTAACTGTTGCATAGTAGATAAACATAAATATAGTTATCATTATAATTGTAGAGATCTGCTATGTGATATTTATCACAAGGGAGATTATCAGCTAGTGTGTCAATAATACAAAAATGACTCCATCTATCTTTGTGGTAGAATAGATATTATAACCAGAATAGAAAAAAAATGATCAATGATGTCAACTACTACATAGTAGATATACTTGACTATAGTTCTAATTGTCCTCAGTGCTTGAAGAGAAAGAGGGAATAGGTAAACATGAGCTTCATGTGGTGGGTTACCACATAAAGCTCAAATTGAATTAGGAACGAGGCGTTGAAATAAGAGAAACTGCCAAGATACTATAAGTATAGGATGTGTGATGCAAACAAACCTAATGGTGTGAAAGCGAGACCCAAGTGCCATGAGATGAGCATGAAACACGCAATCCACCACATAAAGCTCAAATTGGATTACAAACAAGGCACTGAGATAAGAGGAACCACCGAGAAACTATAAGTATAGGATGTGTGATGCAAACGAACCTAATGGTGTGAAAGTGAGACCCAAGCACCACAAAATGAGTGCGAAACATGCTATAAAGGCTATTATTTTTGTTATGACTCTTTTTTTTGTTTTTTTGGTGGTGTGATGTGTTATTATGGTTTGGGTCAAGCCAATGAAGAAGACCAGGAAACAAAGATACTGAAATGGACAAACGCACTAAGGAACAGAAGCAAAGGGAGGGTCATGGATTGACCATCCATGAAAAATCAAGGCCTGGAGGAGGGTAGGATGGTGGCACATGTAGCACTCCCAAGTGGTGGAATGCCAATGGCCAATAGCTTGAATCTGGGAAGGTGGGACCCTGGCAGCAGCGAGGGAGGTGGCACCTCCAGCATGCATGGAGTGGCCAGAGAAAGAGGCAGGCAGAAAGTCATGCAGGCAAGATAGGAACTGGGTAGGCAGAGTACCATCAGAATGCAGCCAAAGATGAGGGTGCAATGGAAAGAGGTGGTTGTGGGTGGAGACATAGTGAACGAAGAGCACAACAGGGTCAAGAGGCAACAAAGTGCACTGATTGCATTGCCTTCAAAACGGGTGTCAGTCTTGTCACATGGGAGGAGGAAGTGGAGCTGCTCATCTGAAAAGGCAGTGTGGTGGTGAAGTGAAGATTTGAATGAGTCACGGAGAGAGGGGTCATCTGGAACAACAAGTTCGCCTAGTTGGAGCAGGGCAAAAAACCCAACATGAAGTTGGGAAAGACAAAGAAGATCATCAAAAGTGATGGGCAGTGGGAGTGCATGAGTTACGAGCAAAAGATGATCCCACGTCAATAGGGCCTTGTGATGAAGCGGTGATGAGAAATGGCGCATGCAGCCTTGGAGGGTGTAGACAACAAGGTGCAAATCACGGTGTTGCTTGACATCAGGATAATGGGGCTTAAGTTGGGAGACAATCTCGGACAAGTAGGCATGCACAGAGTGAGGTTGAATGTGGTGGGACATGAAAGTGACAAAGAGAGACAAAGTGTCAGGAGACAGCTCAGGATCCAGCTGATGGATGTTACAGAATTCAAGGTAGGAATTGAGAGCAGAAGCATAGGTCTTGGTAGTGGACCATTCAAGAGCAAGACTGAGTGAAATGGAATGCTCAATAATGAGGCATTCCATGGACCAGGCCTCTCGATGAGGCTGCCTGGCCCCAACAGAAGAGTGAATCATTTTTGTGTGGCCCCCAGTGGCACATGAGGGGGTGAAAAGGGGTGAATAACCAGTGAAGGTGACAAGGCAAGAGCCTTAGCATTGTGGAGATAAGGAAGATGATCAGCAATAACATCATGAGCCCCCAAAATGTAGAAGACACGAAAATCAATAGCCCAAGAAAGGAATGAGTCGACAGCAAGAATGAGCATCCAATTCATCTCAGGCAATGCTGTGAGAGAATTAAAGAGGTGAACAGTATTTAAGCTGTCGGAGAAGACCACCAAACAATCATATTGCCTAATCCTCTTTGTGGCTTCAAGAATAGCAGATGTAACTGTCAGAGCTTCAAGGAAGAAAATAGACTTGGTTGTGAGCTCAATGGGGACTGGAGTTTGGAAGGCGAGGTTAGAATCAGGAAACCAAAAGGCTAGTACAATGGGACTTGCATCACAGAAGACGCGTACAGTAGATGCTGGCAAATCAGGAAAATCCCATCCCTGGGAAGCTAAGAAATAGATTCCATCTGATGAGAGGAGGTGTTTGACAGCCCAGAGAAGCTCACGTGCCACTTCCCGATTGATCCAAATGGGCACATAGGATTCTAATTTTCCAGCAGTTTTGGCATACAAGACAGAAAGAGCCAGGCGAAGCATGGGAAACACATTGAGAGCCCAATTAAGGTGACCCGCAACATGCTGGAAGTCCCTTAAAGAGCGATGTGTTCCAGGCTGTGCAAACTCTCAGATAGCATCAATAAGGGTTAAACGTAATTTGTGAGACATGGTGACCCACATGAGGTTAGGGTGAACCTGGAAACCAATAATTGGGAGTTCATCACCAAAGATCTGCTTCTGTTTATTGTGCGGAAGATTGACATAGTCCCAAAGACCAAGGAGTTTTACAAGATCCGAGGGGAGAGGTTTTTCATATTTCTGGTAGAATACCATTTGTCCCTTTCGCTGAGCAGAGAAAGTGTTGTCAACATAGATCATGAGCATAGTGATGAGAAGCTTGACAACAGCAATCCAGGTTATAAGAGACATGAAAGCATGAAAGATGCATTGGAAACCACGACCTCTGAAGACATTCCACCAATTGACGAACTACTGAGTACTGATGGAGACTACCTGTTTAATCTGCCAGAGTGGATGCATAGGCATCTGGCGATATGCTTCTGAAACATCTGCTTTCCAAAGCAGCATGTCAACATTCCCGAATTGGGCCCGATAGGCTTGAAGAGCAGCACCCAAGTCTTGGACATTGTCCAGAGTTACTCCAGTGATATCTTCCTTCGAGATCATGTTGTTAAGTGCAAATTCGCCAGCACTGTAGTCCATAACAAGCCAAAGTTTGTCTGAGCCAGGCTTTGGAACAGTATGGATAGGCATAGAGTACATTCCTGATAGAAGGTGAGGGCCAAATTCCCAAGAAAAACGGCCCTTGGCCTACTTGTCCTTGACCTGTGCCTCAATAAATTATGATTCATCAGTACTGCAAGACAGATGACATCAGGAAATTGAAGAAAGTTTGCTCAACCCATATATAGTATTAACATATTCATCAAGCACATCCAAAATCATAATTCTGACAGATGTTTAGATCATGTCATATACTTCATGTGGGTGTTGAGAAGCATGATAATACTTTTCAAATTTTCTATTGCTTATCTATTTTATCAGAATTATGATTTTTATCTGATACATCTTATGCTCTTCAAT
>JBBPLX010000560.1:0-19305 GCA_038090015.1 Leccinellum albellum
GTCGTTGTCCCGCTGTCTGTGCGGGCTGGGGGGGGGGAGAGGAGGGGGAGGAGGGAGAGGAGGAGAGGGGACGGAGAGGAGAGGGTGTGCGCGTGCGCATCGTCGTCCGTGTCGCCAGTGGGCGTCACACGCGCCGATTGTTGATGTGGCGAGTAAATCCGCGACGGGTTCATACCCGTCCCCATGGCATTTGCTTGTGGCTCTAATCAGTGGTACCTGCCTGCTCGAAGTGGGCTGTGTCTGAATCAATAAGGGTTGGTTAGTCAACTAGGGAGCCTGGAAAGAAATTTACAAACATTCACTTTAAATTAGAATGTTGAGTGCGAGGCAGGGTCCAAACCTGTGACCAGAGTGTACCATAAATGAGCCTAGTATATGGAGGGAACATTCTATCAATGCTATTATCCTTGACTTGAAGTAAATATTCCACACCCAGGTTGGCCATTGTTCGTTGCTGATGATGCCAATTTTTTGACAATGGTGAGTGGCACAAGTAAAAATTATTGAAGAGAAAGAAATTAAGCGATCATTTGAACCATGACCACTCATTATTAGTCATCACCTAATATGGTAATATGATAACAGTGCAGTCTGAACCGATGATGATTCTAACATTGCTTATCGAATGCCTTCTGTGCACAGCAGCAGGGGATTGGATCCTGGCACACACTGATGTCCCAAGAAGGCATATAACACAGCCCTAATCCTTGGAGAGGGATGATCATGACTGATAATCCTACATCTCAAGCAGCCTTGACTCGGAGTCCCTTGCACACTGTACACAAAGCTCAAAACTATAGGATCAACTTGTTTATATACAGGATGTGTATTGTAATACGAATGGAGCAACCTGATTAGGATTGCCTTGCCTTAGAGCGGGTGGCCCTTCCTGGAACACCAGCTACATTCACTTGGTCTCGCATGGCCCCCTTGCCTTTCTTTGGCAGGGTACGAGTTTTTGTGGACGGTACACTCACTAGGGCTGGAACAATGACAGGTGGAATAATGGCAGAGTCGGCAGTACTAGAGGATGACTGAGAACCTTGAAGTGAGAGACCGGCAAGGGGAATCTGCAGTTGTGAAATAGCAGACATGCTAACCGACTGTGATGGCGACACGGTAGTAGATGATACCCTCTGAGGATTTGTACTAGCATGCGCGAAGACACTATCCGGAGCATCGGGAATGGCAATGCCATGTTCAGCAGTGCGCGTACCGGAAATGGAAGTGAACTGGGCAACATTGATGGCAGGAGCGGGAGCGTCCATGCGAGTGCTGTCAATGGTGGGTCGGGTCCGATCATGGTGGTCAAAAGCTGACAAATTTTCGGCGGAAGGGATGTCAACAGGAACATCAACAGGTTCACGTCTGAGAGAATCTGCTAACTGCGCCATGATGTCGGCCTCCCAGCTCACAGCCTTAGGTATTTCTGCGCCGGAGGGCTCCTGCTGGGATTCGTTTCGTCCCGATGTGCCAAACACAGCCTCATTGAAATGATTGGTGACTTCGCGTGCCCAGTCTTTGTTTTCTGGCTTGCGAAGCAGATCGATGTACAGTTCATAGTCCTTTTCATATGGGATTTTCGTCAGGCCACCAGTAGACGAGAATTCGTCATCACCCGAGAGAAGGAAGCGAGCCTTTACATTTAACAGCATAGAAGTTAGTGAACATAGTATCGTAGAATAATGGAAAAGGAACTTACAAATATGCAACACGTTGCAATCATTCCCTCCGTTATCGTAGTCGCACCCAATTTCTTACCCCTTCCTGGTGCACCGCCAGCCTTTTTTCCTGTGAGAATACCCTTCCCATAGAAAAGAACACGCGCCATCTGATTTATGAAATTAATTACGAGTGATTGAACAATGAGATATCAATCTAACTTACCTGCGTCAGTACCACACTCTTGAATAACCCATGGACATCCATATTGCTCGGGTCTTGAAATAGGATTGGCGCAAGGGGCGTATAAGGGTCGTCTGTGTTCTGTGGGTTTCGCTTGAGGAGCGACAGGAACGCAAGATCGGTCACTCGCTTCCTCCGATCTCTCAAGGACGCCGGGTCCAGCGCCGGAGCCAAATGAGCAAAAATCCCTGCAGCGGAGTCCTTGATGGGTTTCAGAATGTTGGCGCGCTCAGTATTAACACTCGATGTGAACTATATAAACCAATTAGCACTAATAGCTTGTCTTGATAGTATAGACTTACCAACTGCTCGAATTGCGCATAATTGACCGCGGGCTCCTTCACATTAGCAGGTAGCAAGAGATATATCTCTGCATTATAGGCTGATGCTCTGGCGACCGTACTGCGATAGCGTAATGGGTTGTTGAAATCAAAATCGGGGCGACATGCACTCAGTGGGAAGGCACCATTAGGGACCCAAAGGTGGTAAAAGAAAGCGTATTTCTTTGCTACAAGGGTGATAGTCGTGTCCAACGAGCCAGACGCCATGGACTTGAGGGCCCGGGTCCGAGTCCGGGGTGCCAACTGGGCCTGTAAGCCGTTATGTCGATTCCGTAGTTCGATCAGTTCGTCCCGCATGCGCGTAAACGCAGCTTGGGCATCCCCCAATGCCTGGAATTGTTGGATTCATTCTACCTTTCATTAGAATGATTCGAAACGTACCTTGCGTAACTCAGCTGGACTCGCATCCACAGCAGGCTGCGTCAAGATACGCCACATCTCTGCAAGCTCTCTGTCCTCGTTAACGTTCAAACCAGCAACATCGACCCTACGATTCGCTGAATTTGTGTCGGCAACGCCTTCGTCACTGTCAGCGTTCTCGATGTCGGAGTCGTCCGGAACTGCATAGAGTTCAGTTGTGAAGTCTTCGAGATGGAACATAACTAGGAAGGGAATCAGAGGGCGATTTGGATGAGGCCTGTTGCGAAAAACGACGCACTAGGCAGCCTTTTGAATGGCGGATATTGAGGCAGGCGAGAATCGGATTGAACCGGGTCAAATGTTGTACCGGAGTTGTAAAAGGCATATTACATCAACTTACTGGGTGTTGGATCTGGTTGCAGGGTGGTTGTGTAAGATGAGGTCAAAAATGTGTGGTGGTGATTAAGCGCTTACCAATGATATTACCGGCTGATTGATGCCACAAGTCTCGGCCCTCAGCCGAGTTCCAGACCTTTGTATAAGATGCGAGAGTTGACAAAATGGCTAGGAAATTGAGTAAGTGAACTGGAATCTACTTCGTGTGGCGGGCGTGTGGGATAGTACATTACACTGTTGCTGTACCTGGTAATGGCCAGACTCCACATACCTGTCCATGTGATGTCGTTGGCAAGCACAGCTCTAGATGCCCCAATAGTAATAGCAACTGCCTCGTCCGAAGGGTTCACACCCTACTTTGTACCGTACGTCAACGCTTGGTCGAACTGCGTGTAAACTGAGTGCCAATACACGGTCCCTATGAATGGCGGACTGTCAGATTCGGATAGGATGGGACCAGCAAGCTGAGAAAGACATCTTAAATCTCCAGGGATATGCTTGGTGCCGCACGTCAGCACTTGGTTGACCCGCGTGTAAAACGACTCGGAGCGCATGACTTAATGTTATCAGCCGGAAAGCTTGAAAATGGCCGTCCCCTGTTGAACATCAGAGCACACGATCTCAAATAACATGTGCTAACCTCGCAACCCGTCACGTCGATGTGCATGCACGCAGGTTTAGTGACCCAAGATACCTGAGGTTGAAGGCCGTCATCATGAGTGAGTCGGACCAATCGAAACTCAACAACCGCACCGGTTCGATGATCCGCAGGTGCGGATGACCCATCTCGCTAGACGGCTGCACCACCATCCCCCGTCTTGCCTCCCATTCCACTTCGCCCACGTCTTGCATTGCGTGACACCACGTTGTTTGACGCCTCGACATAACGCGCCACATGCCACCACAATGACAACAACATCTCCGTCGTACCTGCACCCAATTCCCATATATAGCGTTTGCGAATAAGAGAAATGTAAAACATATCGAGCAGCGTCTTAACCTCATCCCGGAACCCGCGCACGAGCCGCTGGTACACTTCGTGAATCAACGACCGCCTTTGTGCTATGTCAAGGTCTTGCAAGAACGCTGGATCCGAGATGTGAACGACCTGCAAAAGATTCGATCTTTTGGTCTACCTCAACAGATCATGCATATACCGCACCTCCTGGATATGGTCCACCCGAACATGATCGCGCGAGGACAGCTCCGCAGAGAGATCCGTAATCTGCTTCAACATCGCCGCCAGTTCGTCGCACGGACCATTCAACGCCTCGATCGCGTCCCTCACCGAGAATCGTAGCTAAAAGCCACCCGCACGTTTGCATCACTCCAAAAACAAGACGAAGAAACACTCACCAATCACACGAGACAGCCACTCATCGTATCTCGGCACCGACAACATGGGCGACAACACCAACGAAATCTCGGGCTCCGTAAACTCGCTCGCAGCACCATGACCGAGGTTCTCGATCACCGCTCGCTTGAGCAACAGTCCCTGTCGTCGCACTTGCACGTCAAACTTGGTCTCAGACTGATGCCCGGGTGCAAACACACTCGCGAATGCAATCTCGGCCTCCGTCTGGGGTTGGACAGACTGGCAGCCAACCCCTAAACCACACCATGTATACCGCTGAAACCAGTATTCATCGATGACTGTTCATGTCACGACAGTTAGTTCGACCAACAGTAAAATGAAACGACTTGCCAACTCCGATTTGGGAACGAGCGGAAGGAGACTCCCGCAGAGCGACACGAGCAATTAGATCTCTTCGATATACGACAACGCCACCTCTTAGCTGTCGTTTTTGAGCATGATCACGATCGTATTTTGGTGGCTCGACAAAACTCGAGGGCCTAGTAAGTGAATCAATACAACGTCAACGAACCAATCATGACATGTGCGACTCACCTGGTCATTCGCCGTCGTGTGCTTTGTACCCAACGAAGCAAGCATGGCCACGACCAACTGTAGCACTGGCATAAACAGCTGATGGTACCACTGGATCGCCGAAGGCAAGAACGAATCTTGGTTTACGAGCACATGAGTCAGAGCAGAACCACAAATGAGGACAAGACGCACCCATAAACGACTGATCCTCTTCTGGCCTCGTATCCAAAAACTCACACTGGGACAAGATCGGGAGGATCTGCGCCTCCAGCAACCGTTCCGCACCCGATCGCGTCTACGCCATGCGCGTAAACAACGACATCTTGGATTCGTACGTACAACGGGTTCAAGTCACCTGCAGAATCCGTCAGTCCACACACACGACCAGGTTCGAAACTGCTCGACGCACCCAGATCAGGCTTCATCACACTGCAAATGCATCTCCGCCTCCCTCAACCCCCTCACGAAGTTCGTCAAGATGCCATACTGCATTAACG
The DNA here is from genome assembly GCA_038090015.1 of Leccinellum albellum. Taxonomy (NCBI): domain Eukaryota; kingdom Fungi; phylum Basidiomycota; class Agaricomycetes; order Boletales; family Boletaceae; genus Leccinellum; species Leccinellum albellum. Next base: position 5,388 of record JBBPLX010000560.1, read on the forward strand.
ACCCCAACAACACGCGCGACGCATCCCCGCGATACCGTACTCGCTTCCAACGCAGACAAAGTGCACGCGCAAGAAGGCGTCGGTGACGATCGTGTAGATCCAGACCCACCACGGCCCTCCGCAAGCGATAGCGATAGTTTGTCCCTCGAACCAAGCGCAGACACCGACAGCGCCATCGAGCGCTTCCCGAATGTATCGACCAGAGAGGTGTCCATGTCCACGCGCCTCTCATCTGCAGAAACGAGATGTAGATAGTTGATCAGGCAAGCATACGGGTTGCCGCGTACTAGCTCCGAATGGTTATTGTCTAACACACAGTCGAGCAAGCTCCGGAGAAGTCCAAACAGGCGCTCGGTAGGCAAGGAACCCGCTGTTACGATCGGCCCCTCTTTTTCCTTTCTTCCTTCTCTCTCTCTCGCTCGACTATGCCTTCTGTCTAGCTTCCGTTTACCGTTTGTACTTTAACCCTTCCCCTTCGCCGTGAATCACCCTTCGTGACTCACTTGACGTGACTCATTCAACATGACTCACTACTCCTAGATTTCCCGCTCCTCTTTGATCCTATTCCTCTGATCCTACTTTTCCCTGTAGCGTTACTCATCCGCAGCTTCTTGACTCATCCATACTGCGGATGACCTATCTATTCCAGACGATTCCATCGTCTTCCATCGCTTACTCATTATGCTTTCCCCTTAGTATATATACTCGCCCATGTACCAGTAGTAACCCTAAGCTAGAGCTACTCGAAATATCACTGCTCTTAGCCCAACCCTCAGTCTCTAGGCGTGTGCCTCCCTCAGTCCTTAGTACCCTTCGTCCCTCAGTCGTCTTACAGCCCATAGTTGGGGTATTGACTCTTACCTCCGTCTCAAGTCCTTCGCCTTCGAGTTCCCGACCGACCCTACCCGGGCCAGTCGTAACACCCGCGTTGACGTCACCCTGGCAGATTGAAGTATGACTTGGTGTTGTCGGTCCTCGCGCAGTTTCGTAATCATAGATAGAATAGCCTCGGAAAGCAAGACAGCTGTCCCTTGTTGGACGTCGGAGCGCACGATCCTAGGTAGCACATGCAACAGGTCGAACAACATGTTTTCCCGTCGATCGTGCGGCAGTCGGTGGAAGCATTTCGTGAGTGTCATGTCCAGCAGTCGACGCCACACCTCGCAGCCGGCTGCGACCGCATGCGCCACTTGCCGCCTGTGGTTCTCGATCGCACTACTCTCCAGAATATAGCCTGTTTCCGTATTGAGCTTGTCTGCTTGCATCGCTGTCGTGATACAACCTTGCGAGTGCAGCGTCCGGCAAGCAGCCGTGAGGAGCGACAACAATGCTAATTGATCGACCACCTCGCACCCTGTCACGTCGACGCGCATGCACACCTGCAGGCTCAGCGACCCGAGATACTCAAGGTTGATGGCCATCGTCGTGAGCGAGTCAGACCAATCAAAACTCAACGACTGCACCAGCCCAATGATTCGCAGGTGCGACTGACCCATCTCTCTAAATGGTTGCAGCGCCATCCTCATCTCGCCCTCCCATTCTACCTCCCCCACGTCTTGCATCGCGTCTGTCCCATATAGAATTTGTAGAATCTCCATCACGCCCTTGTGATGGCCTTTGTTCATCAGCACATGCAGATCCAACGCCGCCAGGTCCAATATCCGGGAGCGCAAGTCGATGAACACGCGGAGCGTCGCCACACTCGTCAGCATGCGTGACCCGTCGTGGTACAACACTTCGATGAATGGCTCTTGCGTTGCCTATGGAGCCTTGGACGGAATCACCGCCAGATGGCGCACGAAAAAGTCTTCCCGCGTATGCAGATAACGCATCGTTGTGTCCGATGTACGAGGGTGCGCACAGAGCTGGTGGATAATCCGATAACACCACTCGCTCAGAGCGGGTAGAACGTTGAAGAGGGGTTCGGCATGCATTGTCGCCTCCCGTGCCCTGCGCGCACCTTGCCTATCCTTGCCCTTGGCTCTGGCTTGTATCCGCGGCACACCCACATTGGCAATGTCGAGAATAACGTGCGCACACGTCCGGCGCGCGCCGATCGCATGCGGGTCTTGGATCTGACACCCACTCTCCGGGCCACCAAATAAGAGGAAATGGCCCACGTTGGGGTATGCAGTGTTACGACTGGCCCGGGTAGGGTCGGTCGGAGACTCGAAGACGAAGGGCTGAAGACAGAGGCAAGAGTCAATACCCCAACTATGGGCTGTAAGACGACTGAGGGACGAAAGGCACTGAGGACGGAGGGAGGCACACGCCTAGGGGTCGAGGGTTGGGCTCAGAGCGGTGATATTCGAGTAGCTCTAGCTTAGGGTTACTAGTAGTACATGGAGGAGTAAATATACTGAAGGGAGAGTGCGATGAGTAAGCAATGGAAGACGGTGGAACCGTCTGGAATGGATGGGTCATCCGCAGTATGGATGAGTCACAAAGCTGCGGATGAGTAACGCTACAGGAGAAAGTAGGAACAGAGGAATAGGATCAAGGAGGAGCGGAGAATCTAGGAGTAGTGAGTCATGTTGAATGAGTCACATCGAGTGAGTTACGAAGAGTGAGTCACGACGAAAGGGGAAGGGTTAAAGTACAAACGGTAAACTAAGGCCAGACAGAAGGCATAGTCGAGAGCAAGAGAGAGAAGGAGTAAAGGAAAAAGAGGGGCCAATCGTAACATGCAGTCCCAGCTTCCGTGTTACAAACTAAAAGGTCGGAGAGTACCAGCACCCATGATTTGCTTGGCAACCATTTCGGACGCATCGACGTGGTCCAGGAACTCGACATCTAGCAACTGTCTGAACCCGCTAAAAATACGTTCGGAATCTGGACTCCGTTCGATCAGCGTGAGCAGACTCGTGATAGACGTCGGCGAAGAGAGTTGAGATATGATCTTGACAGAGAGATAGACGAGCTCCGGATAGGCCGGGTACACGACGTATACCGCGATTGCAGGGATATATTTGGTGCCGTACGCCAACGCTTGGTCGAGCCGCGTGTAAAATGAGCGCGAACGCATAGTCCCCACGAACGGCACACTGTCAAACTCAGACAGGATAGAAACCATCATGTCGAGGAAGACGTCGAGGATCTCCGGCACTCGGCGGATGATCCGAAGCACACGAACGATCGTCAGCAAAAAGAAAGGCTCTTCGGATGGAAGCTCGCGCCCGAATCCTTCGATGCTGTCCACGATGTAGGACAGGATGGTAGACTGGAGGGGTGAGTTGGTGAGCAGGCGAGTGAGCACTTCAAATCCAGGATGAATAAGTAACGGGATGACGGTCTCTCGTTTTAACGATCCATCTTCGCTTCCTCGGACGAGGTTCTCGATCTCCTACCCGGCCAGGGCATGCTCGACAAACTTGAGGCATAGGTCGTTCATCCTCCATCGTTCCAAGTGTCGTGCATATTCCCGGCGAGGCAAGCCCGCGAACACATTGTCCACCACAAAACTAACATAGGACCGATACCAGGTAGGCGGTAGGGCTGGCCCAGGTTGTCGGGAATAGTGTTGAGTGGCTCGGTGTCCGCTAAGAGACTCCGCCGTGAAATCCTCTTCGGCGTGTGCAGCAACGTAGCAAGCAGATTCAGGAACGGAATGGTGGTGGGGTACAGTTTGTAGACGGCCTCCACCTCATCCAACTCGACTTCCACACCCTTGACAGGCGGCAAGACGGTGCCCACGCCGCCTGACCACCCGGGCACATATGCACACACGTTGATCACCTCGACTCTCCATCAGCATCCACACATCCTTGCACAAGTCAATGCCAGCGACACCCGCCCCAGGCTCACAAAACGCAGCGAGAGCATCAAATATGGCACCCTTTAGCTCCAGAGGGATACCGAGAGGAACGAGTGAAACCAGTGTGGGAATGGCGTGAAATTGGTGTTTGAGGAGATGGCGAGACGCACGGCGACGGAGCTTGTGGCCATAGTAGAAAGGAGACGGAGAAAAGCTGGAGCAAGAAGTACATCCTTGGGTCCGATAGGAATATGTTGAGGAGGTTGCTGAGTAGGTGGAAGGGGAGGCTGTGAGGCGACAAGCGAACCAAACGATGCGGCGAGAGATTGCTCAGGAGGTTGATTCGTGTGTCATGTCGATGTGAGAAAAGCCCATGAATTGAGAAGGGTAAAGATCGTAGTCCACGATATCGATGAGTATAAACTGGTAGTGCTCGGTGGACTACTGCCTGGAATAATCTCCCCGCCACCTCGAGCGAGACAGTTGTACGCGAGCTCGCTGCATTGCTGACCCTTTGAGAGGCCAGAAAGCATGTCGTACAAGGCCATCGTCATATTCACGTCACGGACCTGGGTGGACCACACGGCCCATTGCAAAAATGATGGTAGTTTGCCCGTAGACATTTCCGTGATCTCCATGTAGGACAGACGTTTCGACTCGGCGAGCGGCGTTGCACCCCAGAACTGGAGGGTGCGTTCAGGCGGAAGGGACACATAGAGGATACCGATGAATGAATATAGCATGGCGACGTCGTTCCGTGGTGCGAGTTAACCTTCGTTTTCGCCACTGACAGACACAGTGAACCTAAACATCCTCGACCTGTCCATCCTTACGCTCACCAGTACATCTTCCTTCCTTTGCTTGATCTTGTGCAGCTCTGAGCTGGCATACGTGAGTAAAGACCTGATGAGCACACCGCATGTGTCGAGCACGGAAACACAGTCGAGCAAGCTCCGGAGAAGTCCAAACAGGCGCTCGGTAAGCAAGGAACCTGCGTTGACGTCGCCTCCGGCAGATCGAAGCATGACTTGGTGTTGTCAGTCCTTGTGCAGTTTTGTAATCGTAGATAGAGTGGTCTCGGAAAGCAAGACAGCTACCCCTTGTTAAATGTCGGAGCACACGATCCCAGGTAGCACGTGCAGCAGGTCAAACAACACGTTTTCCCATCGGTCGTGCAGCAGTCGGTGGAGGCATTTTGTGAGCGTCATGTCCAGCAGTCGACGCCACGCCTCGGACCGCATGCGCCACTTGCCGTCTGTGGTTCTCGATCGCACAACTCTCCAGAATATAGCCTGTCTCCGTATTGAGGTTGTCCGCTTGCGTCGCCACCGTGATACAACCTCGCAAATGCAGCGTCCAGCAAGCGGCCATAAGGAGTGATAACAATGCCAACTGATCGACCGCCTCGCGCCCTGTCATGTCATCGTGAGCGAATCGGACCAATCAAAACTCAATGACTGCACCAGCTCGATGATCCGCAGGTGTGACTGACCTATCTCTCTAAACGGCTGTAGTGCCATCCTCATCTTGCCCTCCCATTCTACCTCCCCCACATCTTACATCGTGTCCGCTCCGTATAAAATCTATAAAATTACCAACACGCCCTTGTGATGGCCCTTGTTCGTTAACACATGCAAATCTAGCGCATTGTCGCGTCCGATGTATGACAAGGGTGCACACAGAGCCGGTGGATGATTGGTATGAAATATATGGTGAGCGACTTGAGGTCCAGAGGAGGAAAGGGCGCTGCAGCTGGCATTGACCTGACAGCATAGCACTGGCATGAACTTGGAAAATACCAGGGCCTACTTGCTCAATGTCGTAGAGCCTAAGGGATGTAGGCGTTTAGAAGATGGATGGGGCTCAACGTGACGTCACGTGACAGAGGTAATAATAATTGCCTCGGAGACGACAAAAGAAAGGAAGGGGACTGTAAGTCTGTGACTGGCCACCAATCTTTACCATTCATGACCGGGCATAGTATTTACATTTTGTTAGGATGAGACAGGAAAGTGAGGATATAATTACTAGTACAGATGATCCTGTAGCTAAAGTGATCAGTCTGAACCAATGGCCCATTCCTTCATGCGAAGGAACATATCCCCGTCAATATGTTCCAAAACTAAAAACTCGTCCTTGTGTTTCGGGTCGGGGTATAGTAATGCGCCTCGTATGATGGACCAGATGGGGATGAACATGGATGCAGTGCGGGGACGCACTTTGACACGTGTGATCCTCAGGGACTCGTCAAATGGTTTCCGAGCTGCGCTGACACTTGCAGTGATGGGGCGAACAAGAGCGAAGTCGTAGGAGCCGAACAGAGGTATGGTGCAAGAGAACATGAATATGAGGCGAGCAAAGGCGAATTTATTGGGCGAGATCTGGAAGAGGACGCAATCATAACGAGGTTTTCCATGGAATGAAGGGTTACAGCGAAGATAGTCGGTAGTTTGTCTCCAGTCCACTTTTGATTCATAATGGATTTTGAGGTATGCGTGCTCATGCAACTATAGCATCAGGGGAATAGTGAAGACTAAGCATAACGACACATGACATTGACAAACTTCACAAACCTGGAATGTTTCAGGAAACGAGATCCTATTCCACGAATCAATGTCATACTCGAGATATATGGGAAGGCATTGGTTAATAAAATTTGTGAATTTCTGGCGAAGATTGTCGAATTCGGGCTCTGAATGATGGTCGCTCACAATTTCTTGGAGCGTCTTTGGTGGCCGTGGTGAGCCAAGTTTAACATGCCCATCAAAGCTGGTAAGGACGTCCACATCATTGTTGTCATCCATAGTATTGACAAAGTTGTCCCATGTTGTGGCAGCAGTTTGTGCACGTTCAACTTCGGCATCTATCCGATCCCTGATAAGCTTCATAGCCAAACGGTGGTGGTCAACACGGAGAATCTGTTGGCAGCATTAGTAAATAGAGCTAGATTCTTGGAAAAGTTAATTGAGTGTGAATACCTGAATGGCGACATCCTTCCCATTGGAATGGTCCTGATATGCATCTTTGAGGGCACCATGCATCTTCTCATTTGGCTTAGTGCTGTAGTTGCGCACTACCCCTTTGTTCCGGATGTCCCGTATGACATGCTTCCATAGGTGAATCTTGGGAAAATTCCAATCAGTCTTGAGGTTCTCTGACAGTTCACCACTCGATACACGCGTGATGTATTCCTAACGGAGACCGTGACCTGACTGAGGCAAAGTGTGGTCATACAAAATTAGTAAAACATACCTTGAGTTCATTTCCAAAGGTCAACAGCTCCCGCTCAATCTTCTGAAATGTCTGTTCGGTATGTGCATCTAACCCAATGAGACTATCTAGTTCCAAGTAACTGCGGAGCAAGCGCAGAAGCTGATAACCTTTCCGGCTAACATCATTTGTCAAAACATTCAACGCAGCATAAAATACTTGCTGTTGGTAGAACATCATCAAAAATTATCATGATCGTTAGACATGCTGAAAGTGAGTACTCACTCGGGACAGATCTCGCAGCTTGCTCCCATCACTGTAAGTTATATGCATAAAACCTTTGAAATGCACGAGGTTTTGCCAAACCAGGAATGCATCAAGTCTGGCAGAAAAGCAAGAATGGATCAATTGGGCACTAAAGCCATCATGCTAGTGTCGTATTACTCACTGACTCTCAAGTTGTGCTGCATATTTGTGGGGTAGCTTTTCGAGAATTGTTTTGAGCTCCGTAAGTAGATGATATCCCCAGAGCCTAAGGTATAGATAATGTAGGTCATCGAAACTTGCTGCTTCTTCTGGGTCTGAATGTGCAACTAACCGGAAAACATTCTGTTACAAGTTAACATCATTAGGATTGAAGCCAGTCAGCTAGTAGCACAGTAATACTTAGAACTTACAGCAACTGGTCGAAGACCAAGGGCTTTGAGGATTGCTTCACCCTCTGACTTGCTTCGTTGATACTGTGCAAGCGCATCCTTTGCCTGATCTGCAGTACGTAGCGGGAATGTCTTGGATAGATCAGATAGTTCCTCAAGAGGGGCAAGACACACAGGGCAAGGACATTTGCCCTTTGTACCACGAAGTAGACACATCATACACCTAGGAATCCAAATCACGATTAGTACTGTGGGTGACTTCCAGCTGCCCAATATAACATACAATTCTTCATAATCAGCAGATAGAATAAGAATCAAGGGAAATAGCCATCTCATTATCTCGTCATAGCATTTGTGGTAATATCCGACCTTGGAATATTCTGCAAGTTTGTCGAGGATGCGAAGAAAGGATTCATGCCATATAACACGCTTATAATTTGTGTATGAAAGTTTTCCTTCATCTTTAGCAAGCTCAGGAACCTGTGGAGCAAAATTTGTATTATCAAAATCACTGTTCAGACAAGTACTGAAATTCGAGTAATCTTACAATAGGGAGCCAGCCCACAACACAACCACCACCAAATCGTTCTCCATTTCTAATGTCTACTGGTAGGTTTGCACAACGGGCAACCACAGGATACCCTTTGACAGTCCCATGGGAGGAGAGGCGTGTTCGATCTGCATAGAGGATGAATGCAAAGGGGACAGCATTCTCGACATTGGGTAACCGAGACTGATATGAACATGGTATTAATATTATGAATAATTAAATTGTAATCCCAGTGGGTAAATCATACTTGGATATCCCACCAACGATCACCTGTCCAAGGTTCTGTGTAGAACCTCTCATACTCGCATCCAGTATGTTTGAAAAGACGTTGAGCATCCCATATGAAATGTGGTGCAAGAAGGGGACTGGACAAAAGGCCAAGTGCCCAATCCCATAATGGGCGGGCATAGACTGGGAATATTCTCTCCTCATGCTGGTAGAAAGCAGCTACTTCATGCCGAATAAACTAGATATAAAGCTTATTTGAACTCTTTTTTTGGTATCCACTGGTTTCCAGGAAAAGAACTCACTGGTGTCACTTGCATGGCTGCATTATCCCATGCACGTCGAAGGTCATTCTCATTTTGTAATGTGACCTTCGCCTCACCTCGAGATATACGCGAAATAAGGGTCAGTAGAGAATTAACCTGCGAGGCATTGAGCCCCGCCTGCAAAGCAATTTCCACAAATGTGTGGTCACCCTCTTCAACAAATGGGCGCCATGGTTGACTATCAGCGGCTAGTTCGGATACGTCTCTCAGACCGAACGATTCTTGCTGCTGGAAAAGGGCCAGGCGATGATTGCGTGGGTGAAATTCAGTTTTGAAGTCAGGAGGTTGTTCAGGAGTCAGAGATCTGCGACTGTGGTCGCTACCCATAATGTCCGATCCAGCGCCATCATCTTTCAGTAGTTAGCAACCATTCCCTGGTATATGATATAGTATGTTATGTGCTCACTATTATGTTCCCCGCCCCGCTCACTCGGCTCTTGCATTGGCTGGTCAATGATATCCTCGTGTTCAGGCAGTTGCACATCAGATATGGCTCTGGGGGATGAGCGAGCAGCCTGAGCATCAGCGGATGGAACTTCTTGGATTCAAGTGTCAGTAATTGTATAGACCAAGTACAGCAACCTACGAGAAGATTCGTTATTTGCTTGAACTACTAGCCTCGACGGGCCAGCTTCTGCACCATGCGCATAGTGAGGAATTGATGATGACGCAGCCTGCTGGGTCCGTAACTCTACAAACGGTCAAAAATGAGTACGAGAGTTAAGGTGCTAGCTGACCATACCTCGTTCAAGACCCACTGTGGTGTTCTCGTACTGCTTATTAAGTTCAACACGCTGCTTCTGCTTCACCTTGCGTCTCGAACAATGCAACTCGTGACTCTTGATACCCTGCGGCTTGAATATGTTGCCACAAAACTGACATTTGGCAGTTGCAGTAAGAGTTTTCTCTGTCCATTGGTATTTTTGTTTCTGGCGAATCGGGGCCATGGCTGGAGACGACGTGAGGGAAGGAATGCCATGCCGTTTCAGCACGGCATATGCAAATGGGGCATCGCAATGCTTCGTTGATGATCTTACGGCAGTATAATGCCATGATAATGGTACTATCTTATCTCTACTACATTAGGAAGGCATTACAAAGCCCATTGTCAAGCGAGTCGCGGCTTGGTAATGTTTATTACAATTTGGCACCATTGGCATGGGTCTAGACATTTTTCCGACATTAGTTGGGGTTTGTATTACATAAATGAGGTGCCCGCGCACGGTCCAGGTGTAGCGCTTACTACATCAGAAGCTAGGTGTGGATAAACAATGAGGGCTCTTCGGTAGACCCGTCACCCAACTGCCATGACCTGGTGGTTTACCAGTACAAGAGCACGAAAGTCTAGCGGGCCAACGCCTCCTGACGTCATCACTTACCGGTATAACGAGGAACTAGTATACGTTCCAGTGGCAACAAACTATAACGTGCGTGTTTTTCTGCATGCAATGCATTCTTTTCAAGGCTTAAGCGCCGATGATGATTCACTGACTGGTCTATCAGCAAGCGCTGTCTCGTGTACGGGATGCATTCCCCCAGCTCAAAAATCTCCGTGACGCGTCACTTTCCCTCTCCCTCACCTCCCCTGAACGCGAGAGCAATTTTGCCAGCATTAGCGCGTCCGCGTGGCCCAAGCTTATCGCGCACATGTCACACCACCAAATCATTGATGTCCATGCCACACACGAGAAGAATGGCGATACCTTGATGTCGATACCGAAGATCACCGTCACATTTGTAGATAATGTGGACGACACAAAGTCCGCTTCGCCGCCATGCCAAAAACAGAGCTGGCTCCTTCGGAAGCTCCGCGGGCTCAGATGCTGACTCGTTGAATCTCCTAACCTCAAACACTCCTTACAAACGCATGCATCATTTTCAACCTTCTGCGGCGATTCACGTAGCTATTTCAAGTCTTGTTAGCCTCGACAGATATCCCCCCTATCTGCGTCCCATATCCCTACGTATTTCTTACTTACGTTGTTACTTAACGATCCCGATGGACCACTCATCATGCAAAGCGCAGTGCAACGCTTTTGTACCTCTATTCCGTCTGGAACCTTCCCGGATCTTGAAACAGATGCTCGTACACGTCCGAGGCTCGTCCCCGTTGGCGCATCGCCGTTTCTAATCGCCCACATTGTCGCGGAGACCCACCATAGCCGACCAGGAGTGTCTCGGCGACGAGATAAACAAGATATTCTCGCAGCACCTCATCGCCCTGTGCAGTGTGGAAATCGTCTTGCTGGTGTAGTCTGCGAGGTTACGCAACGAACGTTCCTTGTCGGGATAGTCGCCAGGAGTCAACAAAGCTGGCTCATCTCCCAACTGGATGGTCATTAGGAACGAGATCGAGTGCTTCCCCAAACACTGAATCGCCCCAAACACTGAATCGACTTGTCGATTCCCATAATGTCCCCACTGGCACCGTCCTGTTACCATCGTGAACGCCAGCAAAGATCCGGTTCACATCGGGATCTGTTGTCAGTGCTTTGGTCCTTGACATTACTTGCAAAAAAACGGCGGACGTGAAAAATGATCTTGGTCGCTTCCTAAGAGACCTCTCAAGTGTGACAGGGTTGTATTCCTTGTCGTCGATTTCTACAGACGACAGTTCCAGATCGTTCATGTATTTGGTGGTGCCCCACTGCCGAATTCTCTATCTTGCTACTGCACGCTGCCAGCCCATATAGGAAGGACCAACGGAATCTTCCAGTGCGCACATCTTGTCTTATACTCCTACTACCCTCACCGTGCTTATTCGTGCTACTAGGCAGAATGACCCATTAGCGAACTCTTCATTAGAAAGCAAATACTTTCTTACCATGGGTCAATCCAACGCGAATGGTGAGAGAGAGCTTCCCTCCGTTGGCAGTAAACTCGCCATCGTCGCTGAGCGTAGGCAGGGTCTTGCGATATTCAAGCGTCTCGAACGTCCGGAATCGAGCATCGTCCACATCCCGGCGAAGAAGCTGAGTAGGAGTGAGCGGGTTCACTTTGCCAGTGCATGCCACGGGTATCTCGGGCAGGAAAGAACCCTTTGAGTCGGCGTTCGTGCTCCACAATGTGCGCTTTTCCATTACGATTGAATAGATCATCAGATGCAAGTTGGAGAATCCACTGTCACACAATGATCGGCGACGAAAGTCCAAACGAGGTGATCCACTGGCATCTGGCATTGGTGATGCAGTTTGTAACAGTTCCGATCTGTGATCATTGGGACAATGCCAGTGTGGACTGTGGATGATGTGGGATAACCAAGGTCACATCCCAGTTTTACGCGAACATCATGGTCATGGATACACTGGCAGATCCACAGTTTCGCAAGCCACATGCAACGATTCCAGTCGATGAAAGGAATGCGAGAATGAAGCTTTCTAAACACGAAGCAGCGTTTTGCATGAAGACAGCTTGAGATCGGTAATAATTTAGTGCCTTGACCATCAGGAGACAGGCTAGTACATACGCGTTCGGTCCTGAAGAAATCGAGCATGTTCCGTTGGCATGCATGTTGGAAGCATATCCCAGGACATTCTAATCGAGCCCGCTCGGTGGTCCGAAGGAATAGAAGAGTAATGAAATTCAAATTGAAAATATGTAGGCTGAGAGTTGTACTAGGACTGGATCATAGTGAAAATGCGAAGGCAATCCTTTTGGCTCGAACCAGAGGTTGGAGGGAACTTGGGTAAAGTATATTTGGATGGGTTTAGTAGTACGCTGTGCAACTATCCGAAGATGCGATGGCGAAAGCCATTCTGGGGCATCCGCCGATTCATGTCGGGAAGACTACATAACCAGTATATTCGAAACCGTCAAGTACTTGTGTTGACTTGAGTGGGTACCTCCGATACGTGCAAATGTGGCTGAGGCCTAGTAGAGCCTGAAGGCAATGACACACAAGGATTCGGAACACACCAGCTGGACTGCTGGGGTCATTCCTTCATCATATAGAGCAAAGGCCTCCTTTCATGGAACCCGACAAGCACCCGGCGGGGAATGCATGAATATGGAAATGCCAGTTATATACTGAGCCTTGAGGCCTTGAGGTCTATCAACCTCGCGTTGCCATGCCCTAGAAATCAAAATCTCAGAGAGTCAACCATTTCTGAGAATGTTAACAAATTAAACTTGGTGAGGGTCGACACAGAAATGGACACGCGTGGGTAGTGAAAGGTAATACCGTGGGAACGCCGCTAGCAATTCTTGCTTCACGGAATGATTTTGTCCTCCGCACCTTGGTGTCCTGCATGGAAGATGGTGTGTGTACTCCCAACAGTTTCTTTCTAAGTTCTTTTTTTATCCATCACTGTTCGGCTTTGCTGCCTATCTCGTCAGTGTCATCACCGGCACTACACATGTTACTAGTCACATTGTAATGCACCTACCGATCTTTCATCTCGGATGCCTTATTGGACTATGCAGAACATAGGACCCGAGTGAAGATGAAGGTTGCACTGCTGTAGAATTTGTGGGTAATTCTCGAATGAACTGTGAGTCAGTACTTTAGTAGTACACTTTCCACAGGGTGCTAGGGCTCGAGTGACTGACGTCTCCCAGCTTGTTACCACAGCTTACTGATCAAATACTAGACCAGGTTGCATTCCATTCCAGATGATGCCCTGTTGACTACTGATTTTCTTCTTTTTGTGGGTTCACGCCCTAGGTCGATTTGATTTTATTCTCCCTCTGATTTTTGTAAGGCAAGGTATGCCCGTTTGACCGTTAGGACTTTTAGATTGGCCACTCACCTTATTGTAAATTCACAGTGGCATTGGACACTATTGGATACCATTCATCATGTCAACACGGAGATCGGCGACGTTAGGCAAGAGCACGGGTAACCTGCGGGTACTTCCCACACTACCCGCACCCTCACCCACGACTAACCCGTACCCGCTCCCAAGGGTACGGGATTTCATGCGGGTACGCCATCAAAGACCCGTAGGAAACCCGCGCAGGGTTTACCCGCGAGTATCGACAGCTCCTGTCATCTGGTGAGTGTTTTCTTTTTTTTTCTTTTTCTCTGTTCTCTTATTTATTTATTTTTTTGCGCGCCAACGCTGCGACCACAACGACGCGACGACGATGCCGACACGCATGCACCCTCTCCTCCTCTCCGTCCCCCCCCTCTCCTCCTCTCCCTCCTCTCCCTCCACCCAGCGTGCCCAGACGGCCGGACGACGACGCGACGACGACG